>JAHWFO010037430.1:4085049-4111286 GCA_023313115.1 Rhysida immarginata
CCCCCCCCCCCCCCCCTTCTATATCCCATTGATTCTATTCGAGTGAGCAACAATTGAGTTGCCTTGAAAATGAGTCTGCTTGAATCTTTATGGTTGCCGTTGATATTGAAGGTGCTCCCACAGAATTCCATGTTATTCCGTTTCGGGAAACTATTTAGTTGACAAGAAAGGGATCATAAAGATTGCAAGGCTGAAACATTTTTCTTGAGAGCAATTTATCTCAGATTGATCTCCGTTGAATGAATGAGATCTCAACGGTAATGATAATAGGACTGGAAAGTCCTTTCGCCCGTATGACATCAAGATGGAAATTATGGATTAATCAATTCACTCAAAATATGTGAAGCTGTCACTAATAACAAAATTTAAATATTCTACATTTGGAAAACATAAAACAGAGATTAATTGATTATTATATTCATTACAACTCATTTGATTGGTTTGAAGGTTGTCCTGAGAAATTAACTTTGGGTTTAAACTTACTTGCTGAAATAAAAGAAATAAAAAACTCTTTCCCCACAACAAAATTAAAGGAAAAATACGACCTGAACCCGGAAGCGCTTTTTGACAGCAAGGCTATCATCATTCAGCAGGGTTCAAGGAGCACACTAGGGGAACCAGAGTGAACTGACTTGAACACGGAATGAGGATAGTTAGTGCTCTAATGATAGTGTGCCCCTTGGTCCCCCTAGCGTGCTCCTTGGTCCCTGCTGAATGATGATAGCTTTGCTGTCGAAAAGCGCTTTCAGGTTCAGGTTGTATTTTTCCTTTAATTTTGTTGTGATGAAAGAGTTTTTTATTTCTTTTATTTACTATTATCCACGTACTTATTTTTCCTTTTTCTAGTTTTTTGTCATATTGGTACACATATTGTTTACTTTTGTGCCTTTTTTCCGGAAATATATTCATACTTGCTGAAATCAAATATTTCTCAACTGCGAAATGGTTCAATGAAAATAAAATTAAAATAAAAAAAAAAAAATGAAAAAACTAGCATATTTATGAACATGAACTTGTTACTGAACATTTGTTTTCATTATATTTATATTCGTTTTTATTTTACTCAGCAAATTTCTCCTCTTTGTATATTGTAAATTCTGAAAAAAAAAGACTATTTTTTTTTTTTAATTGATTTAATAAAAATATCTTAATTTCATCAATGGAGTCATCTCCTCGTCTTCAAATAAAAAATTTCTGGGTATATTACAAGCACAGATTAACTATAACAAGCTAATCTTTGTTTACAAGTTATTAAACTTGATCTGTAAAGTAACACAGATGTTTATTAAAAAATGATTCATTTAATGTACTTTGTCAAATTGTAAACAGATGTTTGAAAAATCAAGGTTAATCCAGTAAACAGTTTTCAATTGATTATTTTTCCTTTAAAGCTTAAAAATGTTAATATTTTCACGAACATTGCTCAACAACAGTGTTGTTTACGTTCAGAGAACTAAACAGCTGCTGGCATGGTCCCACTGTAACGCTAGCTGGCACATGAGTCAAAGTCACGTGACCTGTTTCCATTTGCTCCATAGGATTGCCTTCAATTGGCCCATCTGTGTAATCGTTAATCTGTGACAGTACTTTATTCAATTCTTTTGGACCCTCACGTTATCTTTAGTGATTGACAATTAACTCGAATCCACTTAAAATTTTCTTTCTTATCTGACATTTCAATTTTGAATCCTTTTCATAACGTGAATCACATTTATAGCGTTGTATTTTACTAATCATTTTAATATTATTAAGAATAAAGTTATAATTGAATGTGAATACTTTTGGGTAGTCTTTTAATGAAAGGAGGGAGGGTGGTACTTTTACAGTTTTCCTTGTGGTCCCCTATGGTCCTACATTAAGTTTAGTATTAGTATAATAGTAATGATAGAAATAAGAGCAATCAATATTTGATTATTGGTTACGGGTAAAATTTGGTCTGCTTGGTTTAGTTTTTTTTATTTGCTTATAACATGTACATACTATGATTGATGTTAGAGGCAGGTAAATTGTAGAACCCACTGTACGATTCACGAGCCATAGGTAAGGTTAACGCTAAGGGAGGGAGGCCCTCACCATTACGGGAATTATCAAGTAGATAATAGTACATAAGATTGAATTTGAAGTAGTCGCAAAACAACGTGCCAAAACTTTAACACGACACGGGCGCTACAAGTCAATTTTCTCTTTGAGGGCATTAAGGTAAATTTTAGGGATAGGATATTGCCTCACGAAAATGGGATGGGTTTTATCTATCTCGAATTCAACCATTAAATTTTTTACTCCGGAAAGCATTTCGGTTTCTTCAGCAAAATTGCCTATGTGCTCCCATAAGAGGTCATCTAGTTTGAGTTTAAACGCAGGACCGATATTCCCTCTCTCAATTCGGTCAATGATCATATTCTGTGTGAAGACTATTTCTTTGCTTTGAGCGTCTTTAAATTCAAACTTCGCGGCACATATGAAATTGTTTCCAAGTATACCCTTGTACTTCCTATTTTTGAAGTCGTGCCCCGGGAAGCACCGGTTTTTGAAGCAAGTGCTACTTATCATTATGTCCATAACAATTACTTGACTAATCGACCTAGAGTTATTTATGCCAGATAACGTTATGTTATCCTGTAAGTGGGTGACCATATCTCCTAGTTTATGCACAATTTCATTGCGTATGAGCGATATTTCGCTTCCCGTATCAATTTAATTCGAGATAGTTATGCTCCCAATACTAACAATTAGGTAAAAGAGGTCATTAGAACCTCTCTAGGCCAAAACCTTGTTGGAAAGGGTCGTAATGAAACGATCTGTGACTGCCTGACTGGCCCTGACTAGTTTAAAGGACAGTCTTTCAATATGTGATTAGGGCTGTCGCATTTCCAGCACACACCAGGCCTAAGCTGCCTGCGTTTCTTTTGCTGGGTTTTACTACCCCCCTTCTTACCTAGCGATCTGGGCTTTCAGATCAGATATTTGTTTGTCCTGAGCCTTAATTAATTGTTTGTGCTCTACTTAGCGTTTATCATTAATAGAGATGATGTCCACCAATATCTTATTCACTTCCTGTGTAATATTTTGATTAAGCAATATATGTCATTAGAGCTAGATTGTTTTACGATGCCAATATTTCCCACCTCATCTGCAATTTACATGGCTTCCTTAAGAGTTTCAGGGTTTTTGCACATAAATATCATGAGAAACTCCGACCTACTAGTTTTCTTAATTTTCAGTAACAGAGCTCTATCTTTTCTGTCTTTAAATCCCTCATCTGCTGCGACCATGCGACGGAACAACAATCACAGTCTGTTCGCGTATTGGCGAACTGTTTCGTTTGCCTTTGCTTCGCTTGGTCAAACATTAACTAGACAATCCGTCTTAGGAAATAATTCCAGTAGTATTTCCTTAACCTCTGATTACATTGTACTCTCTGATAAACTATGTTCATGGTAATGATCCGCCGCTTTACTTTTTATCTTCAATCTTCATGCGATCTGGGTGACGGCCTGCACGGCATCAAAGAATGCACATTCCTACCAGGGAGTCGCTCCTGACTGCCACACCATTAAAATATATATAATAAAATAATAATAACGGTCAATAGGCAGTAACTTTGTGACGACGCGTGCGTAATATCTTGAGTAATATTCCACACGTGCCGTCACTACAAACATGAAAGCCATAGCTCACATGTTTGTGTTATGTAATTGCAATAATGGTGGACACACGGTAGCTAAATAATTTGGAATGGATGTAGAGTAATAAAAAAAAACAAAAGGGGGAAAATTAAGGGATTTAAAGCTTGAAAGTGGAAGAGCGAAAGGGGGCACTCAGGAGGAAGAGTAATTTGTGCTGGAATTGATGTAAAACGTATTTCAGACATAGTGGGGACAAAATATATGGATTTTTAGAGCTTAGACTTTATTTAAGAGAAAAGTAACGATCATTGTATGTAGAACTTTTAACACGGAGGAGATCGATGGCAGGCTAGGCCTAATGGAGGAACTAGATCAAAGAAAAGTAAAAAGAAAAGAAAGTAAGAGGAAATAAGGAAACTTTTGGGGACAATGAGAAGAAGGGTGGGAGCGACGTCGCCAGGACAACCAACAACGCCGGAGAGTAATTCTCGGAACGGAGTGTGTGTAACAATGGGGACGAAGGTCAAGGTCTTCACGGTAGCGAGAGAGAAGGAGGAAGAAATTGGATATTCCATCACTGGAACTTGAGAGAGTGGAGACGTATCAAAAGGAGGAAAGAAAAAGCAAAGTGGAAGGTGAAGGAGACGCAGCCGATCGAGTTGACCGGGAGCAGGCGGCATCCACCCAGCAACAGGCACGGCGTGCTTCGATGCTATGAGCGGGAGACGATGTTCGTAGAGCATGACCCACGGAAGGCAGCTCACCGGCCAGAGTACAAGGACGTGGCGTGAGAGCGAGCGAGGGCAGTCGCCGCAACGGAGCAGATCCCAGTAAGCGCCGAGGACCGACTGGAACCGAGCGGTGCAACGTGGATCGGCATAGGAACCTGCTAGCGATGACCACCGTCCACGAAAGGAGAATAGTATAGTGAAGATCAGATAAGTGAAAGCTTTCAAATTTTATATGGGCCCACGCGTAAATGTGAGTGTTAGAATAAATATCCTCCGAGTGAAAATCTTAAGAGTAATTAAACGCAGAGTGTTACTAGTAGTGCTAAGATGTGCCTCAGCTTTTTTGAAGTGAAACATAAGAAAGAAGTCTAAGCTAAAGAACAGAAAAAATTTTGGGGACAGAGTAACTGAAGAATGATATATAGGTATAGCCATATAAATAAATAAAAAAAGAGAAAAAAAAAAAAAAGGGGAAAGAGGAAGGAGTCATAATTTGTTGTGAAGACTTTTGTGAATTGGTTTTGTTAGTCTATTAGTGTAACTTTTTTTTATGTCACTAGATAGTAAGACAGAACAATCTAGATCCTATAATTTTATCAAATTGAAGTTTTTTCTTTTAAGTCCTAGGCATAGTGGTTTGTTTTATTAATAATATTGTGAAGTTACGGCAATTTTTTTTATTTTCTTTTAATAAATATTCTTTCTGTTTTTAAGCATAATCTAATCTGAGTGCTTCATTTGGCTATTTAATTTTACAGTTTTTTTTGTTTGCTTTAATTAAGAACAAAGGGGGGAAACTGACTTTGTGTCCACCATTATATCTTGCTCTTACTTATAGTAGAATCTAAGGTCATTTTTTTTTATTTTTATTTGGTTTGTATCCCCGACTATTGAGTTAGCGAGCAGCTGAGCGTATATTTTTTTTTTACTTTCACCTAGTGAAAGGGACGTATCTCTGCCTAAGGTTGGATAAAGTGTTTAGAGCAGTTAAGAGCTCTCACCCGTTACAATAAGTATTGTTCTCTTGTTTTGCTGCAAAATAAAGGGAATATCCATAGTCGGTGATACATCCCCTTGTGTTTATTGCTTATCATTGTGGAATTAGTTAATGGATTTTGGGCTATAACTGTTAATTGAAAAGGGGGGAGGTATTTGATAGTGGAAGGATAAAGTTAACTAGTACCAACAGTTGCGTTTTGAGGTAGAATTATTTAACTATACGATCATCACGACCGAGTAACCGATAAGTAGTCAGTAGACCAAGATTGAGTTAAAGTGAGATCTTTGAGCAGGCCTATTATTTGTTAGGTAAGTGACGCACAACGTCATACCCTGCCCGAGGTCATCACAACTTAAAATGCAGAGGAATTTAATTTGATACAATAAGAATATTTACAAGAGAATTCGAAAGTACAAAAGTAAGGTAAAAGGATGGATATCAGAATTAATTACAAATTGATGTTTTCAAACATTTTGACGCGGATAGTACACGTCCATTATAGGACTAAATGAATCGAGAATCTAGCACATGATCAAACCAAGCGCAGTACTTACGGTTGAAGCAGGTCTGGGAGGCGTGGTCCGATTTCCGAGAAGGCAGGAGGTCCGTGGATTCAGTGTAGCTGCAGAATTGTCAATGCTTGATCTCCTCCACTGGGACCCTGCTTATATACCCTGCCAAGATCTTCCATCCACCTGTGCACAAACGCACGCTCGTGATTGGTAGATGCCTGATCTCATCATGGCGCCATCCTGGCATTGCTGGCGGGAAACTCCCATAACGTGGCTGAATCACCACATGGCAATGTGGGATCTCCTGCCCACGTGAAGGGGGCATGATACGAACAACTTACAACTTGTTGTAATTGACCCATGTCACAATACCTACCCTATTAGGACCTTTTTGAATCTGTCAAAGATAATAGGGTTACAATTACAAAAGAAATGCAATAAAGAAAATTATCTGAAAATTGAGTGGGTATTTATGTGTGTGCATACAAAGGACATCCAGACATAAAAAACGATTGGGTGTATCTCAACAAAAAAATATCAAAACAAAACTTTATTTGCAACAATACTAAACTTAACACTACATTACTACATAATCGCCGTTGTTATTGAGGCATTTCTCATAAATGACACAAGTTTTTCAATGCCAATGTTACATTCATCTGCCACCAATGACTGAATCCAAGCGCCAGTCCATTTAGTGGCATCTCACATATCCTCCTTCCAAAAGCAGAAAAGCATCTTCAAAAAGTGCCATCTAAAACAAGAGACACGGAATGTTGTCTGCAGAGATTGTGTTGATTCGTGACAATCCTGGCCTCGTGTAGCTGCAGCAACACAACAAGAATTGCAAAGTTTCAAGTGGGACGTTTTTGGCCATCCCCCTTACAATCCCGACTTGGTGGCTAGTGATTTTCACCTTTTCCCGAAAATGAAGGGGTTTCTTGGGGGAACACGCCTCTAACGTATTGAAGCGCTTAAAGAAACAGTAATTTCTGGCGTCACTCATTGGCAGCAGATGAGTATAACATCGGCATTGAAAAACTTGTCTCATTATGAGAAGTGCCTCAATAACAATGGCGATTAGTAGAAAAATAGTGTTAGGTTTAATATTGTTACAAAACTTTATTTGTTTAGATATCTCTTGGTTTTTGTTGAGATACACCCAATAATTCTTAACTTTCTTGATGGCCCTCGTATTAAAATAATAGAGCACCATTAATATTGACTAGATTAAAGATTTGGTTGTTCGAGTTTAAAGGTCTTGTGCAATGAAAACACAACTAGGCATTTCAAGATAAAATACAGCATAAATAATCAATATTTCCGCATTTTGCAATTTTTAAAGTAAAATGTAAGCTTAAAAAATGAATTATAAACGTAGGAGTTGTGATAAAATATATATTAATTAAGATAAATAAAACTCCTTTAATTAAAAGAAGACAAATAAATTAAAATAAATTTTAGAAAACATTGAAAAAGTCACCCAATTGATGAAGTAAATGTTGAAGGACGTAACATAAATGAAAACTAAGGTCTTGTGGAGAAACTCAGATGAAATACAGAAGAAACACAGAAGAAACGAAGATCGAACTTTCATCATAGACCTTCTTCATCTGTAACTGTGTGCCTCCCTGTGTTTGTGTAACATTTCTTCACTAGATCTTAGTTTCTTCTGTGTTTCTTCTGTATTTCATCTGAGTTTCTCCACAAGACCTTAGTTTTCATTTATGTTACGTCCTTCAACATTTACTTTTTCAATGTTTTCTATTATTTATTTTAATTTATTTGTCTTCTTTTAATTAAAGGAGTTTTATTTATCTTAATTAATATATATCTTAAAAAATGAATTTTATGAGTATGAAACATCACTTCCTGTATGTGATTTTAAGAAACATAACTTGGAAACAGTTGCCTGTATGTCACTTCAAGTCGAGGGCATTCACAAATGATACAAAGATTTTCTTTATAAATTCAAATTTTATACAGTCTGCAAAAAAAGTTTAAGTTCACTAATTTTTTTCTAGTTTATTTTAAATGGTGAGTTTTAAAAATAGCAATTTAGATGCTGTTCTTAACAGCAACCTTGATGACCTCCCATGAATTGCACAGGCCTTCCTGATCATTTTTTTCTACATGATTTTTGATCAGGATTTTTAATGGCTCCATTTACAACACATAAACTGCATCCAGTAAATCGTGAATATGCCCATTTGATTTACCTTCAGATTTGGGAGCTTTAATCTGATGTCTCACAAATTCTGTCAAATGCTTTCTTCTAAGCATCTTGTGTTTGATGATTTGAGTAGAATATTAGTTTATATTATATTCCTGATTCAGTTTTATGCAGATTATTTGAATTTAAGCATAAAAAATATGTAAAACGGGCTAATGTCTTTTTTTTTTTTTTTTAGATGCTGAACTTAAACTTTTGTTGCAGACAGCATATATTTAAAGCACTTAATCGCAAAGTATATCATAAATTAATACTTATTTTTATATACTTGGCAACACTACATGCTTAATTTATTACTATAATTTTCATTGCATCAGACCTTTAAATCACAAAGTTTGTCTATACAGAAACTTCACATACTTATGACACAATTGACAATTGACTCCTTGGGAGTGTACCTCAAGTTGAACCATCTTAAATCGTAGTATCATTTTTTTTCTTAAGATTTTCTTTTAAGAAACCTCCATTTTCATTTTTCTTTTTGTCTTAACTTGAAGAACGAATGGGAATTTGTACCTGTCTTAACTGTGAGTTGTTGCTAGTCAAAACGTCTTAAGTCGAGGATTTCCTGTGAGAATTTCATACTTAATTATACGAGAATTTTACGATTGTGAAATTAAAAGTACTGTGCAATGAAATTAAGTATATAGTATTACCAGATTCATTAAAGTAATTATTAATTTATCATGCTCATTGCTTTAAATATATATAAAATTTGCATTTATAGAGAAAAACTTTGCATCATTTGTGAATGCTCTTAGCCTGAAGTGACATATATTCAGGCAAACAGATAAAATGTACAAATAATTCAAATGAAATTGCAACAACAAAAATACATCAAATGTAATAAAAATCGAAATAATTTTCAAATTTATCTTCTTCATCACTTTTTTTAAATTAATAGTAAAAGAAAAAATATTACATCAAGAAAAAGTTCTTCTTAGTTTTTGAAATGGTTTCCAAAATCTTGTACAAATTTCATGTGTGTTGAGTTTTTAATCCCGATAATCTTTTGAGGGATGATGGAGGAGAAGCTAAAATTTAGCGGAGGTTAAATAGTTACCGTATTTATTCTACTATAATGCGCATCTTGTATAATGCAATTCCATTTTTAGAGCCCAAAAATAGTAAAAATTTTATCCTCTTGTATAATGCGGTCCCCATTTTTGACTTGTCATGAGAAATAAAATGGGCAAGAATATGCAGAAAAAGAAAGAAGACAGGGGGGCGGGAAACCTCTTTATTTTACTATTTCTATTACCAGTCACTGCTTTTCAGGTCATAAAAAGTGGAAAACATCATGAGTTCATTACAGAAAAGTGAAAAATGTTTATAAAGTTCCATTGCAGGGAAGAGGGAGAATGGCTTATTGACAGTCTCTGACAACACTTCCTAGAAAGAAAGCCTATGCCCTGAAAATTTATACCGGGTGGGCAAGAAATAACGTGCAGTGTTCAGAGCCCGCTAGCAGGAATTCTATTAGGTCAAATGCAGTACATTTTGGTGTATATACTTAGTGGAACATGCAGTTTCGATTTCTGCAAAAAAAAAAAAAAAGTACCAAAAGTCGCCATAGGGGGTGCTTATTTCAAGAAAACAATGAATACCTAATTGTCAAATGAACAAATACCGTACAAACCAACTTTAGTAACAACAATAAACAATGTTTTATTTTTAATTACAAATGTGTTTCAATATGACCAATAGTTTTGGTGAATGCATAGGAGTTGGCAGACACACTTGTGGATTTGATGCAGCCCAAATACGGCAGTTGTGGGTATTGATATCACCATTCAAATAAAAATGTTCCTCATCACTCCATAAAATTTGCCATGGCCATGCATCATCCACTTCCATACGTGCTAAAAATCTCAACTAAAAGTAAGTTCGGGTACGTTCATCTCCAGGAAGCAATTGTTGAACAGGTGTGAGTTTATAGGGATAAAATGTCAATATCTTATGTATTATTTTTCTCACCGTCGAATATGGGATATCTGTTTGGCGTGCTATGGCGTGTGCACTGCTGGTACCCTGATTCAACGTGTTGCAACTTCCTGATTCGTTTGCGTCCCCGGCCTGGTTGCACTCCTAGAGTTCCGGTAGATTCAAATCGTTCAATCATTTTCCGTAAGTTAGTTATGCTCATCGGTCCTCTTCGTAACGTTTTCAATCACCGCAATTCACGAAGGGCAGCACTTGCATTGTCGCTCTTCTGATAAAACAACTTGACTAATAACGCCCGGTCAGGCAGAGTAAGCGTCATCGTCAGGCCATTCGTTCGTGAATGATGGGAAATCCTCAGCCTTGCCTTTTACTGTCATGATTGCTCAACACAGAACGCGCTTATGCAAATGTATTCATTGTTTTCTTGAAATAAGCACCCCCTATGGCGACTTTTGGTACTTTTTTTTTTTTTTTTTTTTTTTGTTTTTTGTTTTTTGCAGAAATCGAAACTGCATGTTCCACTAAGTATATACACCATAATGTAGTGCATTTGGCCTAATAGAATTCCCGCTAGCGAGCTCTGAACACCTCACGTTATTTCTTGCCCACCCGGTACATTGTTACATGGTCAGAGGTAGTCATAATTTAGGGCTTATTATTGGTAGAAATACGATTAACAATACCTTTTTATGATGTAACAATGTATGAATTTTCAGGGCACAGGCTTTCCTTCTGTTTAGATGTTCGTTAATTTATTCAAAATGGCGGCATGCGAAGTGATCCGTATTTCTAACTTCTAAGTTAGTTTCCTTATTTTATTTAGTGATATTTATAAATATCCAACATTTTCATAGTTTTTACTGTTAACAATAATAAATAGATATTAATTTAATAAAATTTAAGTGGGAAAATTATAAGATCGACGCAGTTTTGAAGTTATTTTCTTAGCCTTTGGCGATGGAAAATTAAAGTAATAAGTCAATTACCTTGCTGTATAATGAACTGTACATTGTATATACTGTATATTAATGTACTGTGATGCATATTATATGCTAGCTTCATTTGAACTTCATCAGCGCCTGAAGTTCATTTGTTGTCCCCCCCCCCCCCCCCCCCGCCCAGTCGTTGCAGCGCTAATATTATACTCTTGTATAATACGGTCCCATAAATTTAGGTGCTTTTTTAAGCTAAAATTTTTCGATTATAGTATAATAAATACGATATATCAACAATTGTTTTAGAGGGTCAAATAGTTATATCAACCCTTCCAACCTAAAAATGAAATGAACTCTACCCTCTATCCTCCAACTGCATTTTTATGTTAAACCCTTCTATTTTTATGCTCGAAGATTAAACTAGACTGTAGGGGGGGAGGTACCTTGCTAATTAATATCAAATTACAGATTTATCTACCAAATTCCTATTGTGCCTATTTTAACGAGCTTAAACAGTAATTTAAGAATTATGGTATTTTTAATTGAATAATGGAGCTCTTAGCAATAAAACAAAATGGAAAATGTTATACATATTGCAACATGATTTAACAAATTATTTAATAAAGAAATAATTTCATTTATTTATAAACTAATAAATAATAAATAAAAGATTTCTGCATAAAAAGTGACTTCGACATAAAATGAATGAAGCAAATTACTTTGTAATAAAGATGTGTCAATTATTAACAACAAGTTAAATATCAAAAATTCTTCAGTGATTTAAAATCTTGACCAAATTTGCATTTCCACCGAACCAACATTCACCGAATTGTCGCATCTACCGAACTGACTTTCACCGAATTGTCGTGTCCACTGAATTGACGTTCACCCAATTGTCCCATCCACTGAATTGTTGGGCTCCCTTCTTGCTCACATACAGGTAGTAGGATTTCATACTAATAAAATCACAATTGATTATTTATGCTGTATTTTATCTTTTAAAGCCAAGTTGTGTTTTCATTGCACAAAACCTTCAAAGTTTGTTAAAGTTTACAAGTTAAGAACCCCTTCGCTTATGTTCTAGCCTTCCCAGCAGTGCATTAACAAAATTTTATCTGCCTAAAATTTTGATGAAGGTGATGCCAGTGGGTCTCTTTAGTCACTTGTAAAGTAATAGCAGATTATGCAATAGAAAAATTCTTAATGATAAGCATATACAAGGGTTGAACAAAATAATACAAACACCTGTGAAATGAGACAAAATATTTATTAATTGTGTGATGGCCCTGCTTTTGCAGTAATTATATTAACTTTTATCTGATGTTGGATGGACAAATACAAGTCTTGCGTAACAATCACAGGGATACATAGCTACTCGTCCTGCAAAAAGGTCGCAAATTCAGAAACGAAGGTGAAAACCTACTGCACAGCTTGGCCTCCAAAACCCCCCACAAAAAGTTCAATGATAGTAAAATCATGAGACTGAGGGGGGCTAGTCAAGGTGTTGTAGTTCATCATCATGTTCTTCTCAGACAATTCGAGCAATGTGAATGCGAGGGTTATCATCTTGGAAAACAGGTTGCTCATTAGGGAACACAATTTGCAGCATTGGATGAAGATGGTTGGCCAGAATACTGACATAATCCTGTGCAGAAATATGCCTATGCAGGACAACAAGTGGGCTGAGAGCACTGTAAGACATCTCCCCCCCCCCCCAAAGCATCACAGATCCTCCTATATGTTTAACAGTAGGAAGGAGACAGTCAATATAATTGGCTTCTGCTGGCATTCTCCAAACATAAACATTTCTATTTATCTGGAATAATGTGAACGATGATTTGTCTGACCAGATGACGTTCTCTCATTGTTGTTATATCCAATTTCTAATGTGGAAATGTAAAAAACGATGAATTTTACAAATATCTAGGATTGAAACAAGCAAATTTCTGTATTTCGACAGTTTATAGTGATCACTTCAATCACTTGGCTGCATCAGATAGGATGTGTTTAATCAGCTAACACAGGGTTCATGTATGGTCTATCCATGGCTGATTGTATAGCCACTGAAATGGAGCATGACATCAGCACAATTTCATGATAAATTTATTGGTGCATGAGAACATTCAGAGTATCCCCATGCATATCCAGGGTATTCATGGACAATGAATTGCACGTCCAGCAAGTGCCATATCTCATGTCACGTCTTTGGACATCCTGAGGTATGTGCAGAATTCTTGCATAGTACAATGTCCAACGGTACTATTCTTCATCTTCGTGCTTAACTTCAGAAACGATGTGTACCACTGTAGAAGCAAACCAGAGTAGATTCTGCTGGTGCCAAGCCAGATGCCATTGGAAAGCTGAATGACATGTGTGGTCTTCAGTGATGAATCCTACTTCTGTCTTGTAAAGATGATAGAGTATACGTGTGGCAATGTGTGGAAAAGAGCTAAATGACGCATATGAATCATTCTATTTGAAATGGAACAGCTAAAAGACACTACATTTTTATAAAAGGTTCAAACTTTTTTTTATACATTCCCAACATCAAAGTAAGTAACCACCCCATGTTAATTTTCATCTATCATAATTTCTTACAAAAATATTTGCAGTCAAATTTATAGAAATTAGCCGGTTAAGGTATTCTATAAATGCATGTTTCTCTGAAACTGTATGTTATACAGGTTTCATTCATAGCTCATTTTAAAGCGTAAAATGTGGGCTTTTAAACTATATATTTTCAGATATAATTGAAATTAAAGAAAAACTTATATAACATTATTTTAACATTAATTTTGAAAATTTTAAGTTAAAACGACATATTAACAATCTGTAAAAAATACTTGCATATTTCTTGATATTTGTTGTAATGGCCATCCCAATTTCAATGTGGAATTCTTTTTAGAAGTATAGAAAATAAATGAAATGATGTAATTTAATTAAAAATGTTAACTGCTCATGACGTGATCGTCGCTTCAAAGACGTTACCTGAAACATTGTTGTATTCTTGCTCCTGCTCGCACATCAAAGCAGCACACCTGACCTCATATATAATTTAACATTGATTGGACTATTTGGAATTCCATCCTGTAATTTTGTAGTGTTTTGCACTGGTTATGAGGGAATTAAACTCTATTTTTTTTTAATAATTTTAGAGCATCGTTTTCAGGTTAATATATGATTTTATAAAATTAATGTGCATTTTTCTCCCTCATATTTTATTTTGAATTCCATAAAGTAAATTAAAGTAAAAAGTGATCCATTTTAGCTTGAATTTGACATATACGACAATTTCCTTCAACGAATATAACCAGAGATATGCTTCGTTTTATGTGATGAGATGCACGAAATTTGATAACTTTGATAATTAATTATAACTAAAATATAATTTTATCTGACAAACGAAACTATGCATCCCTTATATTTTATCCACTAGAAGACACTGATAAAGTTTAAGAAAAATCTGAAACTTTAAGGTTAATTATCATCCGATTTTGTTCCATTTAACATGGAATGACTCTTATTTGGCTCAACATAACACAGGGCCTTCACTTCGTGCTATGGTGAGGGGTGCATTTCCTTTGATGCTCAAACTGCTCTAGTGCTCATAGTGATTGCTGCTGCCATCCTGTAACCTGCATTTTAGGGGCAAGCTACTGCACACATGAATACATTCCAAGAATTCATGTGATCCAGCGAGCCTCATTTGCACGTAACACAAACAACAGTGTCAAGTTAAAGTGAGAAAGAGAGTATATCACAGTTGTATAATTCTATAAATTTTGAGGAGAAAACATTCTCAAGAAACTACTCTGTTGTGAAATTTTTTAAGAAAAAAATTCATCTCCTCTTTCAAGAGAGTGCAACAATAGCAACAATGAATTGTTGAATTACGAGGCACAATCAAAAAATTCGTAGTATTGGCTATAAATATGTTTTTACAAACCATCAGATCTTACTTTCATTTTTCACTATAAACTTCTCTGATTCAACACGCCTAATCCAGCTGCATTTGAAATTCAGGATGGTTTCCAAAAGAAAGGTTTCTGTATCAAGACCTCGACTATATCCCTAGTGTCATCTTTTGATGAAAAATTATGAGCATTATCATTTCTATTGTATCATTGTGAATTTCTTGTTCCATTTAAACCTTTCTAGAGAGATACCTTATAACAGCATGCAACTCTTCAACCTCCATTTCTTTTTGATTGACTATACTAGCTTTTGTTCCAAGCGATCATGTACCTTAGGAAGCTAAATCTAAATTTTGTGTTGACAGGCTTCACTGGCAGGATATATGTGATGCTATGATTATTTTGATATTCCCTTGTTTAAATCATGGAAGAATTTATAATTTATAATGACATTCTTAATGACCTGTATATTTGTTACTGTCATGGCCAACTGCAGAGATCCAACGATGCCCACCAGCTCAACTGAATATAGTAAAACAGTTGTAAGAGAAATTTACACAAATTAGTAGTGTTGCAAATGAGTTGGTGGGCATCGGACGTCCACAGTTGCCAGTGAGTGCATCAAACATGTAGGCCGTTATGAATGTTGTTATTGGTCTGTAAAACACAAAGAAACATTCCAAAACAAATTCCTGACCTTGTTTGCCTGCTGCTCCATTTTAAAAACCGTCAGTCCTTTTAAGGACACTCTTTATGTAAGCTATATTATATATAGCTATATTATATATAGCTGATATTATATAAGCTTTATTATTTTTCTTTTTATTGAAAATATTTCTTGTCACACATTAACGCACTCAAATACACACTACAGTCTATCTAGCGAGAGTTTGGTCCAGATGTAAACAAAAGCATGTAGTGAAGTGAGATTTCATTGGCTGACTGAGCCTTCCAACTTCCGTGTTTCAGAGAAAACATGAAAATGTAGTTCGTAAAACATAATAGGAAAACTGATTTTAAACTTTAACAATCAGTTTCTAATTCAACATAAAAAATTTTATGATGTTTATAACGACAAAAACTAAATAAATTACACATAAATTGTTCAATTTTTAAGAAAATAAAGAAAAACTAGACACTAAAACGAAGAACATGGAGAACTCTCGTGATAAACGAGAGAACAGAAATCACACCAAGGGATTAGGGGATTAAGATATTAAATATACCCTACAGAATTAAGATATTAAGTACGCCCTGCCTTGTCTGTATTCGATGAGAAGGCATAACAAAAATGGCCTTTTCCTGTTTTTTTATAATTATATTTAAAAAAACTCTGCACTTAACCTAGTGATAAAACGACGGTTTTTTAAAAAAATTAAATCTTGCACTATTGCATTTTGTGTGATTCCTAATTTATTGATAAAACGACATTTTTACAAATTATAACAATTATTTGGAAAGCAAATTAAGACCTCTCTGTGATTCTTCAAAAATTTTTTGCTCCATTTTCATGAAAATTGAAATAAAATTATTAAAATAGAGACTTGCTTCATTCGTATTTATAGATTTATTTTATAATAGAAGACCCTGAGACTTTGTGGCTTTTCATCCAATTACGTTGTGTCCAAGTTCATTTTGTCCAAAACATTTTTATTTAAGATATATTCTGCATGTGATTTATTGACAAAACAACAATTTTTAAAATATTAAAATCTGCACGATTGCATTTTGTCAATATGACATTCGCACTTTTATTTCATCCAATAAGGCCTGTAAGCCATGCTTAATTTTGACATTTATTATTTTCTTTTCTGAAGGAAGTTTTTTTTTTTTATATATTTTGATCAATATTTTCCATAAATAATATTCCAACAATCAAAATAACCACAATATTAATCATATTCATACCATTGTTAACAATCATTTTACCTTCATTGTTAATTTCCAAAACATCTAATTTCAACATCTGAGACCTTTGAAGATGAACTTCTGGTAGAAAACAAAGATAAAAGAATTTTTGCTTTCCTTTTATTATTGTACTTTATTTAATTCAATATATTTGTTAGTTGATAATTTTTAAATATATATTTTATATTAGATAATATGTCATGATTTTCATAAATTATTGTCAATGAACATTAAATATCTTTATAAAATTAGTGATTTTTCTAGGCGTTTTTAGCCTGGCGCTGCGCCCGGCCATTTTTCGTTGCACCCGGCCATTTTTCATTGCGCCCGGCCACTTTTCGTTTCGCCCGGCATTTTTTAAAACAGTAGTCAGTAATAGATACTAATCTGTACAAACAAATTTCTTTACTTAAACGCCTCCCTCCTCTAGAGCCGTGCGCAACGATCACGTGTTTCCTGTCGTTCGCAGCCACGTGATTAATACTTCCGGTACAGAGCATTGAAAAGCTCTGTTACCCTATGGTTCCGTGTCCAACAAAATGTTGAATGTACTTTCATATGTTCTCTTTGTATTTTTATCTAGGTTCTGTATTAAATTTCAAGCATTACCTGGCAAAATCTACTTCCGGTATTTTGGCAAGTCTCGCTGTTGGGACTACTTCCGGTATTTTGGGAGGTCCCATTTTTAGGGCTACTTCCGGTGTTTCCACTGGAGCACCCGGTTATACATATTTTCTAAAAAAATCACTAAAAATATACATTTCAATGTTTATCCATTAAATAATGTATCGAATATTATTTATAAAAAAAAATGTTTTATATATTGTAAATATTTTTCTGGTTCGCTTTTCCTTAAATTAAGTACTTTCCTTGTTGTTTTTTTTAAATAAATAGTAATCAACCCCACTGTATCTCTTGAGAGATATAAGGGATTATTGGATTAACATATAGAAAGATAGGGATTGACGTTGCATCCTTCAGTCACAGAACTTGTGGAGGGATATGCAATGTTGTTTTGTTTACATCTGAAGCAAACTCTCGCTGGACAGAGAATAGAGTGAAAGTCGTGGGAGACATTTGTCAGTTATTGTGTTCCAAAACTAATCGGAGCATGTGTATTGGGGCACTGTTTATATGTATATGCACTGGGTTCTTATTTCTAATGACTTTTAATATTTTCTATTATAATACAGAATGATGTGGAGAAATGTTAAGGTAACCAGGAAAAAAATAAAAGAAAATTGTTCATTTCATTCAGGTGATATTCTCTTAGCAGAGCTGGAAAATCTGAGGTAAAGTATCGTGGATTAAAATAAATAGTAAAGATTTTGTTTTTTGTTACAGTAACCATTGTTAAGATTGAATAGCCTTTTATTGTACACTACAACATTTCAAAGTTAATTTTTTTTACAGTAAAATGCACCATCCCAATATTCTTCTTTTAATGGGCGTCAATCCATCCTCGGATTATAGCAGTGTTAATTTAATATTTGAAAATGTTGAAATTGGCTCATTATATCATATTCTTCATGAAAAGGTAGGACTTCTTACATTTTAAACTAATTCGTTATTCATTTTTCTACGTGGTAGTGATTCTAATATTTTTCTGTGAGCATAAAACATTGGAATGGATTGTAGCACATTTTAGTAAGGAATAATTTACAGGTTAGCCTAAATGACTCATCGGGTTTCAAAGCATCGTTTATTAAAACCCAATGAATCATTTAGGCTAACCCTGTACTATACATTCAGTTAAGGAATTTTTGCAATAACAACTTAGTCATTTTTCACATATGTTTCAGCATATTGTCATCATCATTGAAATAAATTATGACAAAATATTAATGACAATGATATGCTGAAACATGTTGAATTGTTAGTTTGATAATTTTTTTTTATTTACAAAAATATCTACAGTGGGCGTTGCACCCTAAAGAAATAACATTAAAGATACAATAATGCTTCAGAATACAAACTTAGAGCTAACATTTGCCCCTTTTGTTGGGCAGCGAAAAGCAAACAACAAAACTTATGATCTAAGTTAATTTCTACATACGAATCAACAATTAGCGATAATAAAACAACCTGGAAATATTAAATAAAGATTATTAAATATGTATTAAAATAAAGGCGTAAACTACAAACATCTCCAATAAACCTTAATTAGAAAGTTTATAATCTCTCAATCGCTCAGTTATTTGGTATGCTCTTCCCGAGCGACTTCTCTTCACTTCATGTTCATGTGTCGAATCTCTCTGGATGCGGTTCTCATCGCAATTGTTCAGATCGTTGTCAACGTGGGTGGATGCAGTCTCGTTATTATTTAGACATTTTTGAGCAGTAACATTCTCACGGAGCACAAACTTTTTTAATGCTTATACGTGCACTGTTTTGATAACGTTTGGTCATTGACATGTTCAATTTGGTAGCACACGGCCCCGACTGGCCGAACAATATGAAAAGGACCTTTGAAACGAGGTGACAACTTATGGTCAGACACAGAAGGCTAGTCGTACAGCACCAAATCTCCTGGCGAAAAGGCGGTGTCTTGACGATGGCGATCAAAGCGAGCCTTGCTTTCTCGATGCACTTGTTCTAACTGAACATTAGCTGTGCCCCTGGCTTCAGCCAATAATGTGAGTTGGTCGAGGCGTGTAACATCATCCATGTACGTACCAATATGTAATTGTTTTGGAAGGTGTGCCGAGTATCCATGTAACAAGTAAAATGGTGAAACGTGTATCGAGCTCTGTCGTGCTGTATTGAGTGCAAGAAGAATATTGGGCAAATGAATGTCCCAAGTCGCTGGACGTGTGAGAACAGCTTTTTTTAACGCAGCGATGCTCTACCAAACCGTTTGCCTGCGGTGTATATGAATGCATGACACCATATTTACGAAATACGCGTGATATACGTTTTGATGTAAATGCAGGTCCATTGTCAGAAATATAAATCATTGGCGGGCCAAAGCGTGGAATTATATCTAGTTCAAGTGACTGTATCACAGTTTCAGCAGTAATCGTTGGCGCTGCACGAGCCATCAAAAAGTGAGTTGCGTGATCAATTGTCACCAGTAAATTTTTATTACCTGCTGCGGGTGTGGGTAATGATACTACATGATCTGTGGAGATCACTTCGAAGGGAGAATGCGGTATTGGACAATATCCCATAGGGCCATAAGCATTTGATGTGCGGCGATTAACACGTTGGCATTTGTCGCATGAACGGACGTAGTGTTTCACCAATAATGCTCACGAATTCGTGTGATAGTCTTCGCAGCATCGCAATGTGCAGCATCATCATGACACATTCGTAAGACTTCCGCTTAAAGGGAAAACGGTACAATGAGAGTCTTGTGCATTTTATCATCGATTGTCGCAATGTGCAGTAGGCATTCATGTTCGTACAGAAACATCTGTCTCAGCTGCCGATGACGATTGGTCGTAGGTTCTTGTTGTAAGGTTGTGATTATCATTTTGCAAAAGGCATCTGTGTGTTGTGCTCGGCATAAGCGATCGTCTGGCGACGTACAAATAGCGGCACAAAGTTGGTGTCGATTTTCGGAATCCATCGGAAAACGAGAAAGGTGGTCGGCCACAACATTGATCGATCCCGAGCGATGTTGTATGTTGAATTCGAAATGCGAGAGATCAACAACAAATCTGGCGAACTTCCAGATTAGTTTTGATTTGGCTAAAATATACGCTGTTGTAAAATTGTCCGTGAGTAGAGTAAAGCGGTGGCCATGTAAGTAAATACGAAATTGTTCGCATACGGACCAGTGTACAGCGGTCGCTTCTAATTCATTGCTGTGGTATCTATTTTCGGCACTCTTCAGTGTTCGGCTTGCATACTGTATTACAACCGTTTGTCGGATTGGTCCTGGGATAGGCAAGCTCCCAATCCATTGTATGAGGCATCAGTCTTAACGTAAGTGGCGGCGTCTTGTTGAAAGTATGTCATTAAGGGCGGAGATGTGACGGCACCTTTCAGTGCATAAAAGGAGGAAAGTTGAGCTTCGTTTAAGGTAGTGGTTGTACTAACGCTTCCACGACTGTCTGGAGTCTTCTTGCTACTGTGGCCCTTTAACAGTTCATTTAACGGCTTGGCAATTGATGCTAGGTTCTGCAAGTGATTGCGAAAATGGTTCACAAAACCCAGGAATCCTCTTAATTCGCGTACAGTTGTCGGTGGTCCGTATTTGGCAACAGCTCGGACACGGTCTGGATCAGGTACGATTCTGTTAGGCGTTAATAGGCGGCCAAAGAGGGAAATGGTGTCGGCAGCGAATATGTATTTGCTGCAAACTAGCTTGAAGTTTGCATGACGAGTGGCTTCAAAAACGTGCTCAATTGTAAGGGCATGGTCGCTGAAGATGTCTCTACCAAATGAAACATCATCAACATAAGTCGATACTCCACGGCCCAGCAAATGAGCATATGCAAGTTTAATAGCACGTGTCATGGTCGCCAGACCAATGGCAATTCCAAATGGCATACGCAAAAATTCATAATGGGCGTCGGGGGTCACGAATGCTGTTTTATGCGTGTCGTCGAGGTGAATCGGTATAGTGTTAAATGCTTTCGCAATGTCTGCCTTGAACTTATATTTCTTGCTTGTTATACGATGTAGCACACAGTCCATTTTATCCATTGGTTGCGGGTCGGGCACAAGAAACTGATTGATCGTTTTTGAATAGTCTACCACCAATCTTCGGGGTGTCGATTCGTGATATGGCTGATCCACGACGAAACAAGGTGCGGCATATGCAGACTGTGATGGCTTGCAAATCCCCAACTCTATCTATTTATTTACTTGCATTTGAATAAATTGGCGATCATGTTCTGAAACTCTGTACGGTTTGCATTGTACAGGATCCTCGGATGTGAGATTGAGTCGAACGGTTATCAATGGGCATTCACCTATTTCATCCCCAGGCGTGGAAAAAATATCACTATATTTTTCTTCTATGGCGATGAGGCACTGTTCTTCTTCCTTAGTAAGGAATGACTCAGGTGACGATTGCAATTCATGTGGTGGTTTAGGTGACGATTTGTATGCACAAGGTTGTGGTTCGGGTAGCTCAACAATATCGGTATTAGTTGAAAGTTCAAGATACGAAGCGGGTTTGTGAACGTAATTCACTGAAGCGGATTTTGCACCAACACGTTGAAATGTCTGCATGGAGTCTGGCGTTGTAATGCAGAGTCCTCCGGTTGGCGTAAATTCAAAACTAGCCTGTACACAGTACTGCCAATCATTTCCAAGAATTAATTGAGTTGGTAGGTTATCACAAAGTCCTATGCATGGCATTACATAGTCTATTTTTCCAACCTTTATACGCAATGAGATCCATCCTACTGGAGTGCATGGCTAACCAAATGAATCAAAGGGTCCATCTTGCCATTTATATACGACGGCGTTAGCAGGTTTATGGCAGCTATTGAGAAATGTGCCATCAGACTGCGGGTCACACAAGGCTTCAACAGTGGTGTCATTATCGATTATTGCGTGAATAAGGCGAGAGGTAGACGAGTGAGCAGCGATGCAGTTTACACTTGTGGTTGGTTTAGTGAATTTAGGCGACGTTGTTACAGTCTCATTCTTTTTTGGCGTTATTACTGTTGGTTTCATTTATTTATGTTCTGTTGGTGCTGGATGTTGTGTAGTTCCAGTTTTTGGCAGAAGTGGACAGTCATATGAAACGTGCCCTTTTTCGAGGCAACTAAAACAAACACAATCCTCAGGCATGTCAGTGCGAGGATTATAACGATGCAATTTGTCTTTCAGACGAAATTGGTGACGCTTTTACACCAGTCGATTTTGTGTCACTGTTTTTGGTCATAGGCGTGGGCTGTGATGTCTTTTCATCAGCAGCTAATTTATGCTTTGGCTTCAATTTTCGTGTAGCATCCAGACGCATAGCTGTGTCTATTAGGCTGTCAACATCAATGCAATCGTGTGTTGCTAAGCAATATTGTAGATTAACTTCTGTTATGCCTGCGATTATCATTTTAACACGTTCGTCAGGTGGTAGTGGAAATAGTAATTTCTCCAATATAGCGTCCTTAGCAAAAATATATTGCACCAGTGTCTCATCATCACGGAGCATGCGTTGCAACATGACATTATGAAACTCTGGCCATGATAGTTTAATGCAGCGTCCCATTCGTTAAATGTATGAAATTTCTTACCCGTTTTTTTCTGCCAGTTTGCTGCTTGTCCAGTGAGTCGCATTTGAGCATTAATGAGCTTCAAATTTTCTCTCCACGAAGCTTGAGTAGCAATACGATCGACCTCCTTAAGCCAATCGGATACACTCTCAATCGGTTCACCACTATATTGATTAATGGCTTTTGCAGTGTCCATCATTGTCTGCAGGTTAAGCACTGGCGTCGAAGCATTTAGTTGTTTGCCCAACAGGGCATTGTTGAGACGCAAAAATTCTGTAAACATTCGTGTCATTTCTGATGATTCGTTTTCTTTTTCTGCTGATTGAGTATTTGCGTGTGCAACAGTTTGTACAGCTGTTAATTGTGCCTGCAATTCGGCGATCTTCTCAGCCTGCGAGCGTTGGATATCTCGAGCATGGCGAGCGTTTCTTATTATTCCCAATGTACCTTGTCTGGAACGAATTTCATTGTCGATCACAAGTTTAGCCACACAGTCACTTTTTGTCTTTTCCTTAGGCAAAGCGCAATTCTAAATCCTTGTCCTTTAGAGTGAGTTCAGCGATTTCATCATGTGAGATTGATTCACATTTTTCGGACATTTTGCGAAATTGCGAGAGATGAAAAATTTGTCTAATCAAAGAAACTGTACTATAAAAAACACACACACTCTGCATAAAGTTTGATGAATGTTTTTTGTCACAATTCTTGTCAATTACGATGAGCGAAGAGTTTTTCTTTTAGGGTTAGGATGAACGCACGTGGCGAGCGAGCGAGTGTCTCAATTCCAAGAGCAAAGCAAAGCGAAAGAATATGAAAATGACAAGTTCGTAGCAGAATTCCTATTTCAAAGTTCGGTATTTAGTGTCTGCATACACTTACGATCGTTTCTTTTCTGAGAGGAAATGGTTGAGTTTAATAATTTTTTAGTTAGTTTAATAATTTTTTATATTTACCAAAATCTACAGAGGGCGTTGCGCCCTAAAGAAATAACATTAAAAGTACAATAACGCTTCAGAATACGAACTTAGAGCTAACAGAATAAAACCTAAGTTTTATTAAGACTAGCAGGTATAGTCATACCGTAAGATCTTGAGCCCTGAGTGAAATTATTGATTAACAAAAAAGGAGAGTATGGGTGATAATGCTAAGACAAGGAAAGTAGGAAATTAAGCCATTTCTGAGAATTTGTAGCTGGAGAGCTTAAGTTTTTGAGAATGTTAAAGGGAAAGATATTTAAAAATAAAAATTTCCTCATATCCTATTATGAAAACAATTCTCCGACTGCTGTGAAATCCACTGACTTTGCTACTGTGAATTCCCCTCTTACCTGTGCTCCCCTTACTTTGTTAATCAATAATTATACAGGGTGGCCCATAAATAAGTTCAGGTGCTTGACAGCCAATAACTCCATTGTAGAACACAATTTATTTAATCTGTGAAGTGGTACACATCATCAAAGGATACAAAAATTTTTCTCTATATGCAAATTTCCAATGCATCATCAATCTGTGCTCCATCGAGATCGATTACTGCTTGGAGGCGCAAAGCCATGTTTGCACACACTTGCAACAGAAATCAATAGGAATCATGTTAAGTTCTTGGGTTATCAGTTCCTCAATGCCATCAGTAGGGTGGGTGTAGACTTTCTCTTTGAGATAGCCTCGTAAGAAAAAATCGGGGAGGCATCAGGTCTGGAGACTGGGCTGGCTACTCGACGAGGCCACGGCACCCAATCCACCTTTCAGGGAAAGTTTCATTCAGAGATGCGCAGACCTCCAAAACTAATGAGGCAGGGCCCCATTTTTCTGCCACTACTTTACAGATTTAATATACTTTGCTTCGTTCAAAAGTTGTAGGCTGTCAAAAACCTGAACTTAATTATGGGCCACCCTGTAATTCAACTCAGGGCTCTCTCTTACATTTGACTATACTTATGTTTTCACAATGTGTGTCTGCCTATTTAACGTTCAAACTTCTGGGGATTTTCGAAGCCTGTTTAGACCATTCAGTACCTGAGGCAAAATGGTAGCCTGAGTTTGGTGATGTACAAAATCTGTGTTCTTCTTCGTTGTTTGTCACTCTACTTAATGCTATAAGCATTAGTTTCATATCTCATACCAATCATGAGGGTGGGGGTTTTGTTCATACTTGTCCCTACTATCTCTTGTTGCCTGTCCTTGTCATATATTTCTCCTCACCATCGCGGGTCTCGATATCCCTCAAGGAGGCGATTCATTTGAACATTTATGCATTTAATAGTCTCTACATGTTTCTGCTCTTTGATTTAAGACGTTTATTTGCTTTGGATAAATCTGCTTCTACTTCTGCGGCCTGTTTCTCTAGTTCATCATTTTTGCGCATGGATTTTATGATGTGTTATATATGACATAATATGTATCCGATTAGCTTCAGCCAATAGGAGTGCAAACTGTCAATAAATAGTTTTAGTTTCGATATTAAGCTAAATCATCGTTGCATCCGTCTTTTATATTTACGGACTATAAAAATACATATAAAGCCTACAAGACATATAACATGGTGTCAGAAGAGAACACTTCTTGATGTTTTGATAATGACTGGATACAAATAAGGTGATTTTTGTGATAAATTTGGCGACACTTTTTGTGAAAATTGTGTGACGAAAAGTACTATATGTGCTCATCGCTGGAAGGAAACCTCACAAACTGTGAGTAATGGCAATCAATATTAGGCCTATAGATGCTTTTGAATCAGGTTCTAACCCAGCAGAAAGATGGACAAACTGGAAAAATGACTATAAAATGTATGAACAAACCTTAGAGTATACAAGCAGGTCAGATGAAGTCCGTAAATCATTGCTATTAGTTTCTTGTGGAGAAGAATTAAAGAAAATATTTAGAAGCTTTGTGTTTGACGAGACAACTCCCGAGAATTTTGACAATATTATGGCTAAATATGATGCACATTTCACTACATATAAAAATGTAATGTATGCTTCTTTTGTTTTTCATAGCATATATCAAAAGGAAGGTCAAATATTTGCTAGTTTTCTAAGCGAAGTTTTGACCCAGGCAGAGGAATGCAACTTTGAAGATACGACAGAGCCGCATAAAAACAGAACAATTAAAGATAAAATTGTTACGGTGGGGATCTGGGTTTCGTGTATTGTTACGTCACGGCACCACTTGTTACAGTGGGGATCTCGCGCCTTGTCTAAGGCACACTTGTTACGGTGTTTCTCTGATTGTTACGTAGGACACGGCACCACTTGTTACGGTGTTT
>JAHWFO010037430.1:4119991-4139788 GCA_023313115.1 Rhysida immarginata
TATTTCATAATTACTAACACACTAATTAATATTATCCACTTGAATGAAGACTTTAATTTCACATTATTCAAGTGAGTATTCTTTTATGATAGCTAAGTTCATTGCTTTAAAATTGATTTATTAAGAATAAAGTTTATCACCAAGGGTAAAAGGAGAATTATCAGTGGGCATTCCTAATGGGCATAATCAGTTGCAGTAATTACGAGGGGAAGTCTCTTACTTATATTTCTTACTAGCAGAGAACCCGGCGTTGCCCGGGATAATTACACTTGTAGGTAAACAGAGCAATCTCAAAAAGTTAAATTATGACTCCAAATTGGTTAAAGAATAACCCAATCAATACAACACAGAGTGAAGGGACTATCTATTCTATGGAAAATTCGAAAACAGGAATTCTAGATGATATACTGGGACTTTATTTAAATTCTTCTTGACTTGCCTCAGATTAAAACAATGTCTATCTTCACCACCGGGGAACCCCACTGGATACTGTGGACCCAAATTTTTCTTGCCCTTGACGTAAAAGCTCGTATATCTTCTTGCTCTATTCGAAACTCCTGTTGTTCAGATGTTTCCAATGCCTATTCTGTTTTAGCTGCAGAGTTTCTCTGAACAATACTCGTTCTTTCTCTTTCCTTTCCAGACACACAAACTTTTGCTAGTCGTCTGCACGTTTGGTAGGGAGCTCAAGGATGAAATCCCCACATTTGGGTGACTTTCTCTGGAAATTATAAAGATTTCACCAAAATGTGCACGAAACATGAAATCCACACTTTTGGGACTCCTGTGACCCCATTTGCCTCCTCAATAGACGCTGCCTTATTAATGTTCTGTCACTGCATGATCATTTTATGCTTATTATTAATAATTCTTGGAAACGAACGCTCAGTCAGCACAATATCAGCATCTCAGTTTCCAAAATATACACATTCCCACAGAATATAGTCAAAGTGTATTTTTATGAAATGTTTGGATCTCCTATGCTACCAAATAAGCTAGGTGATAACCCCAACGTGGCTCCGACTCTTTGTTTTTTTGATTAAATTTTGCAATATCTTAAAAATAAACACATGGAAACGCTTAGATAATACAGTAAAAATTCATAATGAAAATTCAAAAAAAATTTTTTTAAATGCTCACAATGGATGGACCTCTCCAAGTTTGCCACTGCTAGCCTAAATAATTTCTTAGTCACGTAATCTTACTATAGATGTACACTTGATGTTGTTGCTATTCCCACTCTGCTCTCAGCAAAACTTGGCCCTTCATCACTTTGTGTAGTCTAGCGGTCGCTGATTCTTCTATTGACATGCTTACCATTTGCTCAATACAGCACGGAGCTAAAGGAGTGCTTCCTCTGTCGTCTTTCCACTCTTTCTCAATAGTCTGCTAACTCTCCATTATCTCCAGTTACTGATCATTTTTAAAGATTTTCAAGAACTTGTTAAGTACTAAGAGCTCTCAATTCTAAGAAAAGCCTGAATAATTGGAATTTTATGCATTGTTACAAATTGAACATCATCTATATTGCACAAAAACTCTGACTTGCATTGTTGGTCGTGAGATTTATATTGTTGGTCTGTGCAGAGTGTTTGTGAATTGCGTGTTGATAATGTTTGCACGCTACTCAGCGGCAATTTAGCATTCAATTCTATAGGTTTTAATTATCTGCTTAACAACTACCTGTAATGATGAAAGCCTCCCTCCCTTTGTGTCAAAATTCCTTATGGCTCGTGGATCGTATAGTGGTTTCTAATATCTTTCTCCCCAATTAGAACAATTAACGACTTATGTTAACCTTATCAAGTCGACCCTTCCCTCTCTTTAAAATTTAATCAAGTAAACCAACAGCATTCTTTAATCTTAAAGAATTATTCTTTATTTCAATTTCTTAACGATTAATATGGTTAGTAATTAAGGTTATGATTAGATAAATTAAAATTATGACAAGTTTCTAAGACAAATTGTAATCAATGATAAATATGAATAAATAAAGTCAAAGTCAGTCACTGAGGTTAACGCGGGGCCCAAAGTATTAAAAAATTTTATGTACTTAGCTTTCAATGCTTCACCATGTGCCGCTGAAGGTTCTGAATAATCACTATTAGCACACTCACTATTTGCTGTTATGCATTCGAAATTTCACTGAACAACATGCTTGTTACTTCGCTTTTAATGTCCTCGGTGATTAACGATGCTCTTCTGTATGACCTGCTCCTGCAGTGGCCCATTGTGATGACTCCGTCGCTACTCTCTCTCACCTGGCCCGTTGAACCTTCCGTCGACAGCCCTGCTGCCGACGTCCTTGGTTTTTCGCTTGGCCTCCTCTTCTTGTAACAGCTGCAGATTGGCCTAAGAACTCCATGTGTTTGAGCTCAGTTTGTCGCTGACAAAGGTATACGTTTTTGCCTTGACTTGTTGATCCCACCACTCGCACCTGGGGGTCTTTCAGGCAGCCTCTACTGTGCTGCCATACTCCCTGCATTCGACTCGACGCTCGCTCTGTCCTCTCACTCAGCTGCTGACAGCCGCAACAGGCTGAGCGTGAAACAGCACTCGTTCATGCTACAGCATCCAAGCCCGTCGTTCGCCTACGTTCCAAATTCTGTATCTGCACTCACAGAGATCGCAATGCTCACACTGATGCTAATGATAACAAAGCTACCAATGATGATTCTTCTTTTTGTTTTTGTCTTTTTTTTATACTTGCTTTTAATGAATCCCATTTTCCAAAATTTCATCCATCGAAATTCACTCTAATTGGATTGTTTATTTTTGAAAGCGAGCACATGGTTTCTCACGTCGCTATCCCAAACAATCGCTCATCAGCAACGCTCGCTGTCGCCAAGCAACATGATGAGTGACTCTTCTTGTGGCTTCCTTTCCCACGCAATGAAAGGTCAAAAGTCATAATTCAACTCGACGCCATGCTCACTGCATTCGACTCTATGCTTGCCACAATACCATTGTTGATAACTATTGTTGCACAAACTTTGCCTTGCATTGCTGGTCATGAGATATTTCTTATTAATATACCTTGCCATCATTATGATTATCGATTTATTATCGATAATTATTATTTTTTCGAAATCTGAGGTAGACAGTGACCTTCCTCATGCTTTGAAGGTCAAGTATACAAAATTTCATCAAGATTGGAATAAAACTGTAGATTTGTATAAGAAGCAAACTCACCCAAAACAAACACTTTTCTTTATATACATGTGCTAGCAGAGGACCCGGTGTTGCCAGGATAATTACACGTGTAGGTAAACAGAACAATCTCAAAAAATTAAATTATAACTCCCAATTGGTTAAATAATAACTCAATCGATACAACACAGAGCAAAGGGATTATCCATTCTACGAAAAATACGAAAAAAGGAATTCTAGGTGATATACCGAGACTTGATCTGAACTCTTCTTGACTTGCCTCACCACTGCGGAGCAATAACCATATATTTTAGACTCAAGTTTTTCTTTCCCTTGATGTAGAAGCTCTTAAACCCTCTTGCTCTATTTGAAACTCCTGTTGTTCAGATGTTTCTAATGTCCATATAGCTTTTTCTGTTTCAGTTGCAGAGTTTTTCTGACCAATACTCGTTCTTTGTTTTTCCTTTCCAGACACAAAAATTTTTGCCAGTCGTCTGGACGTTTGATAGGGAGCTCAAGGGAGACAAACATGACTCCTTTGCCTTATCAATAGACGCTGCCGTATAAATGTTCTGTCACTGCATGATCATTTTATGCTTATTATTAATAATTCTTGGAAACGAACGTTCAGTCAGCACAATATCAGCATCTCAGTTTACAAAATACACACATTCTCACAGAATATAGTCAAAGTGCATTTTTATGAAACGTTTGGATCTGACGTGCTACCAAATAAGCTAGGTGATAACCCAGGCATGGCTCGGACTTTTTTTTTTTGGATTAAATTTTGCAATATTTTAAAAATAAACACATGAAAACGCTTAGAATTAATACAGTTGTGACGTCTGAATGTCCTCCTTAATTATTACCTATTCTTACCGTCTACTTAACCCCAACAACACCTACACCAGTGATTGTCTAAAGAATATATCTCCTTCCCCGTGATCGTATAGTGAATTATTAACAATTATATCCTCCCTCTTTTCCCTCCTTTCCCGTGATCGTATAACAACTACTTAGCAATTATCTACTCCCCTTTCAGGCTGAAAATTTTCGTGACGACAATGAGTGAAACTAAACGTAATTTAAGGGCATTAACTATTTATTAACAGGTCAAATCAGATATATAATCAAAGGAACGAAACAAAAGAAATTTGGTTAATTATGGCAACACCATAATTGGAGGTAAATATAATAAAAAAAAATAAATCTGTACAAATTTAAACTCAATGGTACTTAGGCTGAATCAACAAAAAAAAAAAAAAAAACACAAAATACAAAAGTAGCACACATGGCAAAGCTTAATCGATTTCAAATCCCATCATAACACTAACCATCAAAGAATAATTGGCAATTCGCTGTTACATTCAGAGTCCCCCTCCTAGCCCCTTTTTATCAAATTAAACTAATCTTAGAGTTCCTTGGCATTAGAGTTTTTTGGATAACAGGCTATATTCTACTCTTATCTCATTAATTACTTTTTAGCAAATAATCGTTCGTTACTGTTTTCAAAAAAAAATATTATAAAGTTATTTCACACGCGTTGGGCCCAATTAAAATATTCACTACCTTATCTTCTTATTCAGCTCCCGGCTTGCGTCAATCCATTGCAGCCGCCTCCTTCGTTGTTAATTTACCGGCTCTGTTGTATTTCGCCGACCCCGTCGTGTCACCACCTCAAGGTTTCCTCCGTGTTGGCCACGTAGCTGGCTCTCCCGTCGCCGCTCGCTGCTCCTTGGCCACCGTCCCACGTATTAGCCACTACTACCGGCTCAGGACTCGAGAATCGCCTTGCTTGAACCCACAAGATACGCCTTCTCGCCCCGTCCTGCCCCACCAAGTAATAGTGCTTACGCTACGTACGGCTCCAGCTTACCGGTGTTGGCCCTGCTCTCTCCCGGCGATCTGTCCGCCCGTCACTCGCATCGGTCGTCGCTCTCGGCTTGGCTCCGGTATACTGGCCGCCTGTGCACCTCGTCTGCTCCGCTGTTGCTGACTATTCCGATGTCATCCGCTCGTTCCGGCTGGAAGAGCTCTCCGCCACCTTGGTGATGCTCGTTTGGAGAAGAACGCCTTTTTAACTTTTCTCTTTCTCCACAAAACTCATTCCACTCTATCTTTACCACTCGGACGGTGTCTCTCTGCTCTCTATGCTCTTGTCTGACTGTCCACTACTACATGTCATCTCCTTCTTCCTTCTGTGTAGACTGCTAAAAACCAACTGTCTGTTTCCTACTCATTCTCCTTTCCTTCTGTTTCTCTTTTTCTTTCTCTTTCCGAGAAGAACAAAATGATCTTTTTTCTTTCTCAGAATTTTCTTTTCTCTATGCAAAGGAACTCTAACCTTGAACTTTTCGTTTACCTGAATTTCTTCTACCCCTTTTGTTCTATTTTCCCTTCCCTTCCTATCGCGATTCTGGGCCCCCCCCCCCCACCAAAGAAAAATTTCCTTTCCTTATTTCCTGATGGTTCTTAACCCTTTCCTTAAAGTTCACAGCGAATTGCCAATAAATATAAATCTGAACACTTGCAAAAAGAAATAAATATTCTCAATAAAAAGAAATAGCTATTTTACTTGCTTTATCTTTCTCACTGTATTCATTCCAATTCTCAGCCCGATTGTTTAATGTCACCCCTTTATTTTGGATTTCCTTTAATTTCTACCCGTTTTCATTTTGACTAATTCAAATTTTGATTATAACCATACGTCCACACGGATATAAATCAGTTTATATCCGTCGGGACATATTCATATGTCACACAGTAAAAATTCTTAATGAAAATTCAAAAAAAATTTTTTTTAAAGACTCACAATGGATGGACCTCTCCAAGGATGCCACTGCTAGTTTAAATAATTTCTTATTCACGTAATCTTACTTTAGATGTAGACTTGATGTTGTTGCAATTCCCATTCTTCTATCGATGTCTTGAAGCAAGACTTGGCCATTCATCACTTTGTGTAGTCTAGCAGTCGCCGATTCTTCTATTGACATGCTTACCATTTGCTCAATACAGCACGGAGCTAAAGGAGTGCTTCCTCTGTCGTCTGTCCACTCTTTCTCAATAGTCTGCTAACTCTCCATTATCTCCAGTTACTGATCATTTTTAAAGATTTTAAAAAATTGTTATGTACTAAGATTTCTCTTTTCTAAGAAAAGCTTGAATAACAGGAATTCTATGCGTTTTTACAAATTGAACCTTTTTTATATAGCATAAACTTTGCCTTGCATTGTTGGTCATGAGATATATATTGTTGGTCTGTGCAGAGTGTTTGTGAATTGCATATTGATACTGTGACATATCTGAATTCGTGACAATTTATTCATTTGAATTCGTTTTGAACTTGACTTTATGATCAGTTCCTGTCAATTTCATTCCTTTTAATAATTGTCTTATATTCAATTTTATTATGCGTTTTCTCTTGTTTACATTTTAATACATTTAGTCTTAAAATATAATTAAGCCTATCTCTCGTTGTTCTGACCCGCCAAGTTTCAGAGTGTCATTTGTATCGTGTGCAAAAGAAAGAAACGAAAGTTTCTCACGATAGAACTTTTCTTATCCTTTGTGCGGTAGAGGGCAATGATTGGTCGGTTTGAAGCTTTTTTGCAAGGATCAACCAGATCTCTAGCAAGTGATTAAGCTGAGAGCGAGCTATTGAATCCATGAGGTAACGGCGGTGGTAGCCATGGGGTGGAGGAGCAGCGACGGCCAAGTTCTACGAGAGGAGAAGTGGATCGGATCAAGATCTCAACGGTTGACGAAAGCAACACTACAGCAAGTTCATCAGGTTCCTTAACATACTGTCTAGAGGTGTGACAGCATAATACACAGATAAGTGAACATATGTTTCCTGTTTACAATTAAAATGAGCTCACTTCGATTCTACAAGAGAGAGAACATAGAACTTAAATTGAACTATTGCATTTGCGCGTTTAAATGATAGTCTTGGGAAAGCTTTTAAATAAGTATAGTCAATTATCATAAAATTTCAGTTCTTGGAAATTCAGAAGTATTGCGAATTGTTTACATGCTATGTTCATATATATTTGACTAATAATCTAAGTTTGCTAAATTGAATCCTTGAATAAATAAAACGATACAATTTGAATCATCATAATTGATTGTTTTCTTTCTTAAAATAATTAGTTCCAGTCTTTAAATTATGATGCATTTCTTTGTTATAACTGCTTTCTAGTCTAAATAATTTTTTACTCACGTAATCTTACTTTAGATGTACACTTGATGTTGTAGCAATTTCCTTTCTTCTTTCGATGTCTTGAAACAAAAATTGGCCATTCATCACTTTGTGTAGTCTAGCAGTTGCCGATTCTTCTATTTACTTGCTTACCATTTGCTCAATACAGCACGGAGCTAAAGGAGTGCTTCTTCTATCGTCTTTTACTCTTTCTCAATAGTCTGCTAACTCATTATCTCCAGTTACTGATCATTTTTGAAGATTTTCAAGAAATTGTTAAGTACTAAGAACTCTCTATTATAAGAAAAGCCTGAATAACAGGAATTCTATGCATTGTTACAAATTGAAACTTAATGTTGGTAATGAGATATATATTGCTGGTCCGTGCAGAGTGTTTGTGAATTGCGTGTTGATACCATTGTTGATAAGCATTGCTGCACAAACTTTGCCTTGCATGAGATATTTCTCATCAATATGCTTTGCCATATGATTTTTTATCAATAATTATTATTTTTTCAAAATCTGAGGTAGACAGTGACCTTCCTCATGCTTTGAAGGTCAAGTATGCAAAATTTCATCAAGATCGGAATAAAACTGTAGATTTGTATAAGAAACAAAACAAACCCACAAACAAACAAACCCACAAACATCCTTCTTTATATACATGTATATAGAAGATATAGATTGCAGACACAATTAAATAAAATAAATTCATGAGAAAATAAGAAGGGCTGTATCCTAGTTTGTAAAACCTCTGTTTGAGTGAGGGGGGGGGGGGTTAGGACTAGAAATAAGTAAAATAAGGAATAAAATAACTTGTTTATACTCTATCCAACGAATGTTGGAGTGGGCGTGTCCAGTTAAACTTCCTACCGTATTTTTTCGAATATTGCCCGCATTCACTTTAGGCCACAGCCACAAATTTGTCGATGGAACGAAAAAAATAAGTGTTTATAGGCCGCGATTCACATTAGGCCACAAAAAAACTTAGCCTGAAAACATCGAAGTACTTCGTTTTAGCGTCCCATAGTATTTTAAATAGTAATTTAGCTAGTAATTTTATTATTTATATAGCCATCTTCATTACTTTTATATATTTAATGAAACTTTTATAAATTTATTAATTAAATGTGTAAATAATTACAGTAATCTCGTTTTAATGAACGAGCGCAACTCCTTATTTCTTCGGCAGCGGCCATGGTTCTATCAATGCACTCACTGCTGGGTGCTGACCAAAAGCGATAGAGAGCATTCTATGACACCATAACATCTTCAAGTAATCGTAACCGCCAAGTACAGTGTATTCAGGGCTAGCAAATCGCCGACATTAACTTTTTAACACTTGATTTTCTTAATAATTTATGAATGAAAAATTATGTGACTGGTTAATTATTGTGCCGAGGTGTTAGAATACAAGGTTATTCAAAATGAATCATCTCATTTCAAAAATTCATATTTTCAAAAATAAATGACACAGAATGATAAGTAATACATGAATACAAAGGGAAAATATGGAAGTTTTATATTGTGAACACTAGATGGTGCCCGTGTATTTTTCGTGAAGCTACTTCATGAAAGCTGTTTGACAGGGTTTTGCAGCCACAGAAGTAGTTAATGATGTTCTTTTGCATGTTGTCATTTGTGCGATGTGGATCAATATTCACCTTTCAGCATGAATTTCGTAAAAGTGTCGAATTAATCCGCCTACGGCTCAGAGTATTTGATGGTGGTGTTATCAGTTTGAGAGGAGTGCATGTCGATGTAAGGGGAAAAGTGGAGGGCGACCAGGCATATCTGCGGAAAATCTTGATAGAGTGAGAGACACTTTTATACGAATCCCAAAGAAATAGACTGTTAAATAGCTCGCCACCTGGGTCACCTGATATGACCCCATTGCGATTTCTTCCTTTGGGGATTTGTAAAAGATAAAGTTTATGTGCCATCGATACCCACAAATTTATGTGAAATTAAACAAAGGATTACTGCTGCTGTACATTCAATTACCAGTGACACTTTACAACGTGTTTGGCAGGAATTTACATACCGTCTAGACATTATACGTGTAACTAAAGGACGTTATATTGAGCACTTGTAAAAAAAAAAAAAATTCCATATTTTCCCTTTGTATTCATGTTTTACTTAACATTCTGTGTGGTTTATTTTTGAAAATATAGCATTTTGAAATCGGATGATTCATTTTGAATAACCCTGTATTAATTTCAATATTAGAAAAAGATTGAAAAAAGACTTGTTAATTAAAACCATCAATTCAAAGGCCATCGCGTTTTTATCTACAGCAGGGAAGTCTGATAATTTTTACAAAAATAATACAAAAATATATCTATTTGTGATTTACTCTTTCAAAAAGAGTAACAAAATTTTCTTATAAAAAAGCTAATAAGCAAATTTAAAAGAAAATAGGTACGATGTATTGGCGATCAATCCAAAATCATTACGCGAACGACACTACTCGTCTACAGCGAAAGCGGGAGTTACTTTGGGGGGAGGTCGAAAGTCTTTATTAATAGAAAAAAAGAAATTAATTCGACTTTATTTATCGTATATGCTTACAGTATTTATAGTGAAATCATTTTCATGGTAAGGTACCTCATTTCGTCATAATCACTTTTCGTCACATACAGTTAGACAGTATAATTTGTTATCCGTATAGTGAATGTCTACTATACTCTGTCCAACGAAAGTTGAAGTGGGCGTGTCCAGTTAAACTTCCTATTTCAATTGTTAGACATTGTTGATTCTACTTTGGCAACAATGTCTAACAATTAAAATACTGTATTTTTTTCGAATATAGGCCGCGGCTCTAAACCCAAGAAAATCGAAAATTTTAAGAGTGCGGCCTAAAAAAAAATTTTTTTTTGGAAATAACAAATTATTATCGGTAATTGTGAATATTTCAAAAAGATTGAAATACTTCGTTTTAGCGTCCCATAGTATTTTAAATAGTAATTTAGCTAGTAATTTTATTATTTATATAGCCATCTTCATTACTTTATATATTTAATGAAACTTTTATAAATTTATTAATTAAATGTGTAAATAATTAGAGTAATCTCATTTTAATGAACGATCGCAACTCCTTTTTTCTTCGGCAGTGGTCCTGGTTCTATCAATCCACTCACTGCTGGGTGCTGTCCAACAGCGATAGAGAGCATTCTATGACATTGTGACATATGAATGTGTCCCGACGGATATAAAATCATTTATATCCGTGTAGACATACGATTATACACAAAATTTAAATTAGTAATAAATTAAAAGGGGTAGAAATTAAGGGAAAACCAATAATAATTAAAGAAAGGCACTGTACAATCGAGCTGAAAAGGTGAATGAACACAGTGAGAGAGATAAACAATAAGAGGTTGAACTTGATGAGAGATTTAACAAGTAAAATAGTTATTTTCTTTTATTTAAAATATTATTTGTTTGCAAGCATTCAGGTTTATATACATTGGCAATTTACTGTGAACGTTAGAGAAAGGTTAAGAACCATCAGGAAATAGGAAAAAAAATTGTTTTTTGTGTGGGGAAGAGAGAGAATCGTGATAGGAAGGGCAGGAAAAAGAGAACAAAGGGGGTAGAAGAAATTCGGGGAAATGAAAGTTCAAGGTTAGAGTTCTTTTGCGTAGAGAAAAGAAAAATTCTAAGAAAGAAAAAAGCATTTTTTTTCTCGGAAAGAGAAAGAAAGAAAGAAAGAAAAGAGAGTGAGTAGGAAAGAGCGTGTGTGAGAGAGAAGAGAGAGCAGAGAGACACAGACAGAGTGTAAAACAGAACGTGGGACGAGTTTTGTGGAGAAAGAAAAAAAATAAAAGTGTTCTTCTCTGAGCGAGCATCACGACGGTGGCGGAGAGCTTTTCCAGCCGGAACGAGCTGATGACATCGTGATATCCAGCAACAGCGGAGTAGACGAAGTGCACGGGTAGCCATCATCCCGGAGCCAGGCCGAGAGCGACAACCGATGCGAGGAACTGGTGAACGGATCGCCAGGAGAGAGCAGGGCCAACATCGGTAAGCTGGATCCATACGTAGCATAAGCACTGTTACTTGATGGGACAGGACGGGGTGAGAAGGCGTTTCTTGCGGGCTTAAGCAAGGCGATTCTCGAGTCCTGAGCCAGTAATAGTGGCTAATATGTGGGACGGTTTCAGTGGACCCGGTGAAGCGGCGGCCAAGGAGCAACGAAGCGGCAACAGGTGAACGAACGGCGTGGCAACCACGGCGGAGCCTTCACGGGAGGAACACGACGGAGTCAGCGGAATAACAACTGAGGGGGCGGCTGCAACGGGACCTACGTAAGCCGGGAGCAATATATTGCGAAGATAAGGTATTGTGTAGTTTAATTGGGCCCAATGCGTGTGCAATAACTTTTTTTTGAGTGAGAACAGTATTGAACTTCTATTACCCAAACGTAATTATTAAAATAAGCATAGAATACAATCTGCTACTCAAGAAACTCTAATTCGAAAGAACTCTAGGATTAGTGTAAATTGAAAAGGGGGTAGGTAGGGGAAGCTTTTAATGTAACAGTGAATTGCCAAGTATTATTTAATTGTTATTATTATATGTGATTTGAAATTGATTAGGCTTCGTTTTTTTGTGTTTTTTTTTTTTTGTTTTGTTTGTGCTTTAGTTACTCTTAAATATCATTGAGCTTAAGTTTATTTTTACTCCATTTACGTTTTGCAATAATTAGCGAATGTTGTTTTTTTTTTGTGTTTTATTTATGTCTTATCTGGTAATAAATAGCTGGTGCCTTTAAAGTAAGGTTTATTCACTCATTGTCGTCAAACAAATTTTCAGCCTTAAGGGAAGGAGGGATTGTTCGTAAAAAAGAAAAAAAAAGAGAGGGAAAGGGGAGGATAGAATTATTAGGCATTTACTATACGATCACGGGGAGGAGACATATATTTTTGACAATTACTGGTTTAGTTGTTGTTGGGTATATCTTATAATCATTTAGGCCACCACGAAACTATAACGTTATAGATAGGTAATTAGACGTAACGAATTGGTAATTTTATCCTTAATTAATTTTAAACGACGACCTTCCACGAAAGAACCGTCATATCAGCGACTCGTGAGAAAGGAGCTGTCACAACATCATAACATCTTCAAGTAATTGTAACCGCCAAGTACAGTGAATTCAGGGCTAGCGAATCGCCGACATTAACTTTTTAACACTTGATTTTCCTAATAATTTATGAATGAAAAATTGTGTGACCGGTTAATTATTGTTCCAAGGTGTTAGAATATTAATTTCAATGTTAGAAAAAGATTGAACAAAATCTCGTTAATTTAAAACCATCAATTCAAGGCCATCGCGTTTTTATCCACAGCAGGGAAGTCGGATAATTTTCAAAAAATGTAATTAATTATAAGAGCATAATTGTTAATAATTACAGTAGAGAAGCACACTGCAATTTCCCTCCCCCATGCTATCACAATTTGTCGAGAAATATTCGATAGCTTCAGAGATTACTGCTGCTATATTAGACATTGTGATATATTAGAAATATAGTCACACATGATTGAAATAGATATTATTTAAACCCTGTATAATCATCTTATTTTGACAAATCAACAATACTCATTTGTTTTACTGTATTTATTTATTGATTTATTTATTCATTTATTTGAGCAATTTTATCTATTATCAAGTTTATTTTTAAGAGCTGTATTATCAAATTATTGTTTTATTATTTTTTACTCGTCGTTTTCTCTTTCTCTCCAAGTTTGTTAAATTTGCCGCTGATGTTGTACAGAGCAGAACAGCATTCTTAAAATAGATACAGATTGCTCGGTGGCTAAGGCAGCGCCAAAGGAGGAAGGCTGCGATGCAGTATCAGGCAGACAACGAAAGTTATTTTTTATCAAAAAGAGCGGCAAAGCGATCTCAGAGAAATTTATAAAGGATGTGAAGCTTATAAAAGGAGCAGAAAAACAATGTGAGGATATACAGATTTTGGCATAGCAGGCATAAGACAATAGATAAGAGTGTACAGTGTCGTCTCTTAAAAGACCTTCTCTCGAACGATGTCTATCAGACAATCACCCTCGAACTTGAGCTGTGAACTGACAAATGAGCTATACTCTGAACGATTAGAATAATAATCGAGCGATGGAGCGGCTGTGTGGTTCAGCAAGGGGCAACCAAGCTTCATGGGTGGAGAGTGCAAACGTGATGAATCTATACCATATCGGCAACATGCATCGTAGGAGATTCTTGGGCGTGCGACCTGGGTATCCACAGGGACACTGCGGGAGAAGCTGTAGTGGAGGAAGCGACAGCCAAGGGAGGGAAGACAATCCATGTTCAAGGGAATGCTGCAGATCTCAACGTGCAGCGAGCTCTGTGCATTGGCATTGGGAGCAACTTTGCAACAACGCGGGACAACTTCAGAAGGTGGGTGTTTGTGTGTAATATTAACAAACTTCAAGTAATCAGAAAACAAGAACAGATAAGTTTGGTTATATGATAATACTAAGCGCAATTTCATTTCACATGAAATGGGACATTCATGCGTAAAGACAAATTAAGCGCATTAGGGTAAATTTATCAGACACAGAGAGATTAACAAATTCTGGTTTTTAGGGAAACGGCCTCAAACTTAATAATAGTTAATTAAATTATTATCTCCTTGAATTATATTTTCGTATATGCATTTATATCATTGATAATTTTGATCTGAGCTTAGAGCACAGCAGATTCTTTTCCTGATATTTTTCTTGTAATTTTCTACTACTGTATATACCCACGTATAAGACGACCCGTGCATAGGCCGACCCCCTGTTTTTGAGCCCAAAAAGTTGAAAAACGCCTTGACCCGCGCATAAGCCGAGGCAAAAAAGGAAAAAAAAAAATGCAACGCTTGAGGGAAAAAATTTTTTATTACAAAAACGATAAATTTATAATTTGTATTGTTTGACATACATTGTATGCATTTGTACAATGTGCTATAAGATATATTAAATTTTTTGCGCTTTGCGATAATAGGCTATCGATGTTCAAAAGGCATGCAGCAGTTTGGGGCAAATCGGGACCGAACTCCAAATAATAACTCAGATTCTGTAAAGCCTAGATTAATGAAATTTGGAGGAATAACAGGGTACATAAGACTGTGTATACCGTTAAAATTCGATCGAATTCCAACGAGAAGTTTCCGAGTTATGCAATGAAAATTGTAACAAGTGCTGGTTAGTACTCAAAAGTAAACGTGTTATGATGTTGAATGATTAACTCGAAAATGAAAATGAAGGAATATGGGAGGCAGATGGAAGATTTGGAAAATAGAAGTCGAAGAGACAATGTGGTGATTAAAGGCTTAGAAGAGGAAGAGAGAGAGACAGAAGAGAAGTTAGAAGAGAAGGTAAATGGAATGATGGAAAAATATCTTGGATGGAAATTAATGTCAATTGAGTATATGTATAGAGTAGGAAAACAAAGAAGATATGGAATAAGACCAATTATAATGAAATTAAGAGATAGAAAAGAAAAAGAAATACTTTTTATGGAGAAGAAGAATTTAAAAGGAACCAAGATTTTTATTGATGAAGATAGTGCTGTACAAACTAGGATCAGGAAGAAAAAAATGTTAAAAATAATTAGAGAAAAAAGAAAGGAAGGTAAAAAAGCATATATGAAGTACAACAGGATGGTTATAGAGGGAAGACAGTATGAATTTAATGGTGAAGAGGAAGGAATTAGAGAAATTGGAACAAAAAACAGGAAAGAGAAGAATGGAATAGAAATGGACAAATGACAGTAGAAGGACACTTGCTGGAGATGGATAGAGTGGATAGAGAAGAGAAAGAGAAATGGGAAAAAGATGAAAATAGAAAAATGAGACAAGTGTGGCAAATAATCCCTTGGAATATTGCAGGCATAATAAATAAGAATGGAAATATACACTGATTGGAAGAAAGTAATTGGACACTTTCGATTTTAGACGTTTTGTCGAATATCTAGAAAAATACTTGACGAATTATCCTGAAATTTCAGGGGTGTAAAAAGGATGTTACACCTCATATATTTCAGCGAAGGTTTTTTCCCGAAGGCAAATAGGGGACCAGCAAAGAAGTGAAACAATAAAATAATCACCCTGTAAAAAATAATGCTTGAGATTCATTGCAGCTGTAGCATATGCTTAGGAGGTTTGTTTTACTTTTCTGTGTTCATTTGTATGAGAATAGCACGTAAATTCATGGAGATATAAAGGTTTCTTTAAAAAGGTCGAAATGAAGTCAATATGAAGTCAATATTTCTTCATGTCAGCATAAGGAGAAGAAGTTGATACTGGTGTCCGATCCAAAAATAAAAATTTGGAGAAAACCCCTTATCATTTTGTTTGTTTTTGAGAGCAACTGAAATTCAACTCATTCTATCGGCGATATCTTTCTCAATTTTCACGATATTTGCTTGGGCTTTTTCTAAGAGTAGCTCTGTACATTTGGCTAATAAATTATGCAAAAGACAATTTGGTAACGCATGCGCATGTTCAGTTAAACATTTAGTTAAAATGCTCATATTTCATCAAATATTTAATATTTTTCTATTCTGATTGCAGGGTGTTGTCTGTACTGTAGTTTGTCAAGTTTCCTGAAAATGGCATTGCATTGGGTTGAAAATCCTGCGTGTTATAAACAAAAAACTTACAAAAACATTTCGACCTTTTTAAAGAAACCTTTATATCTCCATGAATATACGTGCTTTCTCATACAAATGAACACAGCAATGTAAAACTAGCCTCTTAAGCATATGCTACAGCTACAATGCATTTCAAGCATTATTTTTTTACAGGGTGATTCCAAACATTATTTTTTGGTTCACTTCTTTGCTGGTCCCCTATTTGCCTTCCTGAGAAAACCTTCCCTGAAATATGAGGTGTAACATCCTTTTTACACCCCTGAAATATCAGGATAATTCGTCAAGTATTTTTCTATATATTCAACAAAATGTCTAAAATCGAAAGTGTCCAATTACTTTCTTCCAATCAGTGTATATATAGATTTGAAGTGATAATTTTACAGGAAACTTGGATGACTGAAAAAATGTGGGAAATAATGAAGGATAAGTTAAGTGGTGACTTTGAATGGTATGCTAGTCATGCAGTAAAGGAAAAGAAAAAAGGAAGAGTGAAGGGAGGATTGTTAATTGGAATAAGAAAGGAAAGTGTACAAGGATTAAGATGTGAGAAGAAAGATGGGGGTATGATGGTGAAATTAAAGAGAGATGAAAAATGGTATAATATATATATAGTGTTTATAATGATAAATCAATAAGTGAGCTAAAGAAGGAATGGACAGGAGAAAAATATGAAAAAGGTAATTTGCTGTTATTTGGTGATTGGAATGCAAGGATGGGAGAATTACAACACAATGAAGATGAGGAATGTTGGAATTGTATGCCAGAGAATATATATAAAAGAAGAAAATAAAAGGATAAGATTATAAATAAGCAAGGAGAAGAGATGAAAAGATGGTGTGGAGAGGAAGGATGGATCATTGCAAATGGATGTTATGAAGGAGACAAGGAAGGAGAATATACTTTTATTGGAGGTAAAGGAAAATCGATAATTGATTATGCTCTAATAGATATAAATGCAATGGAGGTGGTAGAAGATTTTAAAGTAGATATTCGAGATGAATCGGATCATATGCCTATAATAATGTGCATAAGAGGAAAGAGAAAAAAGACAAATTATAGAGGAAAATAGAAGGAATAAGAGAGACTTTTTATAAATGGAATGAAGAATATAAAGAGGAATATAGGAGAAATACAAGAGAGATGTTGAATATAAAGAAAATGGTGGAAGATAAAGGTAATGCCACAGAACAGATAAAAGAAATTGAAGAAATTTTAAAATTGGCAGGGGAAAATTTGAGAAGAGAGAAAAAGGATATAGATATAGAGAAGAAGGAATGGTTTGATAAGGAATGTGTGAAGAAGAAAAGAGAAATGAGAAGATCTCTTAGAAAGGCAAGAAAAAATGAGAATGGATGGCATGATTTTATTCAAAAGAAAATAGACTTTAAGGAGATGTGTAAAAGAAAAAAGAAAGAATATGAAAGGAAGTGGAATAAAGAGTTGTAACAGTAAAAGATATGAAGCCATTTTGGAACTTAATTAATAGATTCAATAGAAAAAGATAAGGTATAAGTGAAAAAATAAGTAAGGAGGAATGGAAAAGTCATTTTATGAAGGTAATGGATGGAAAAGAGGAACAGACAATGAATAGAAGTATAGAAGTAGAAGAAATAGATGTGAAAATGTGGTACAATGAAGAGATAACGATGATGGAAATATGGAGAGCGATAAATAAATTAAAAGATCGGAAAGCGGTTGGATTAGATGGTATTCCAGGAGAGTTTGTGAAGTATGTGGACCCAATAATAATAGCAAGATTAAGTGAGACTTGTAATCGAATTTTTGAGGAAAAGGAATTCCCTGATCAATGGAAAGAGGTGGTGATATTTCCAATTAAAAAGAAGGGAAATGCAAATGAGGTGACTAATTATAGAGGAGTGAGTGTAACTTCTGGCTTATATAAGGTGTATTCAAGTATTTTGGAAGAAAGACTGAGAAGATGGATAGAAGAGAATGAGTATCTTGAAGACACAAGGCTGGTTTTAGAAGTGGCAAGAGTGTAATATTTTTATTTTAAATAGTATAATAGAATTAAAAAGTTGATACAGAAAAGAAAAAAGGTAATAGTATTTTTTATGGATTTGAAGGCTGCCTTTGATTCGGTAAATAGGGAAAATTTGTGGGTAAAATTAAGGAGAATGGGTATAGAGGGTAATTTATTAGAAAACATTATAAGTATGTATAAAGAGACAAAATGTAGAGTTAAAAGTAGATGTTTTATTACGGAATCCTTTTAGATAACGAAGGGAGTAAAACAGGGATGTGTTTTAAGTCCTCTGCTGTTTATAATTTTTATGAATGATTTGGGAAATTTTTTGAAAAAATGCAATGAAGGGGGAATTGTAGTAGGAAGGAAGAAAATTTTTCAATTGATGTATGCAGATGTTGTAGTTTTATTGGCAGTGGATGAAGGAGAAATGGAAAAGATGTTAAAACGTGTAGAGGATTTTTTGAGATTTGGTATTAAATGTTAATAAATCAAACATGATGGTGTTTAAAAATGGTGGGAAAGGCAGTTGAAAAGAAAAATGGAAATGGGGAAATGAAAAGATTGAGACAGTGAAAGAATATAAATATTTGGGCATGTGTTTACTCCAAAGAATAGTTATGGGAAACAGAAGGAAGAAATTAGTGAAAAGGCAAAAATGGCAAGGAAGCAGGTGTGGTCATTGGTGAAAAGAACAAAGATGAATGATGTTATAATAATGATAAAGATATTTGATGTATTACAGTAAGTAAAAAGTATATTTGAGTATACAGCAGAAATATGGAGATGGGAAGAAGATGAAAGAATAGAGAGCACACAAAACCAATTTTTTAAATGGGTTTTTGAATTGAGAAAAAAGTACACCAAATTGGGTAGTCTTGACTGAAATAGGAAGAGTAAAGATGAAGGTTAATTTAGTGAGGAAAGCTTTAAAATATATTGAAAAGATTGAAGATATGCAAGAGAATAGATTGGTACAGATTTGTTGGGAAGAAATTAAAAAAATGGCTAGAGGGAGTAAGGGTTATAGATGGATTGTTAAACTAAAGGAAATTATACTGGAAGAATATAGAGAGAAGCGGTGGGAAGGTAAGGGGGTAAGAAAAATTAGTTTACAAGAATTAAATGAAAAAATAATGGAGAAAATAGTTACAAAAGAATTGGATGAAAGGGTGGAAAGAATAAATAATTCTGTATCTTGTATAATATATAAAAAAAATATGACAAATTGGCAAATAGAAAGGTATTTAACAATAGAAATTAATATTGGAGTGAAAATTTTATTTTTAAAGATTAGATGTGGAAATATTTTTTTTGGTGGGTAATAAAGTGTATGGGAGTGAGGAGGAAAAAAGATGCAGGTGGGGGGGGGGGTTCTAGAAATTAAGGCGTTGACTACTTAGGTCATTTTGCGCCTTTAACACAAGTTATATCCGTATGCAGCCCGGGACAAACACAAACATCCATGCCCATGGCGGGATTCGAACCCACGGCCAGGTGGACTCGAGAACTAGAAAGCTTATGCCCTAGCCCTCTCGGCCACCTGGCCGGCTTATTTAAATGGAAACCAAATTAATTGGAAAGTAGTAAGTATTATAAAAGATTTTTGTAGGAAAATAGATAACTGAAAAAGAAAGGATATTCTGTAAAAATGTAAAATTTTAAAATACTGGAAAAGCATAAAATGAAACTATGTTAACTTTTGAGACTCCTCTTCCAAATATGTAATTATATTAAATAAATGGAATAAAGTTAATAATAATAATAATAATAATAATAATAATAATAATAATAATAATA
>JAHWFO010037430.1:4139798-4202170 GCA_023313115.1 Rhysida immarginata
TAATAATAATAATAATAATAATAATAATAATAATAATAATAATAATAATATTTGGGCGTTATTATTGATGGGAAGAAACATCTCAATAATTTGTCATGTAACTTCAGTTTTGGAATTCCTAGGTTTAGAGATTTCTGTCTTGTATAAGTTCGACTTTTGGCAGATGTTATTATAATGTAAGTGGTTTGAATATCATTTATCTGCTTAACATGAGAATAAACTTAAGTGTTTGAAGAGGCAATCGCAAATAATGTGCCAAATGTAGATTGAAATTTACTTAACAATCTAAAAGGCTCTCTTCACATTCATTGTCTTTTTTGATTGAATAATTATTATAGTCTCTAGTTCTGCTTTGTTTGAAGCATAGTTTCTGTAATTGTACAGATTTTTACAAAATGTTTAGAATATAATTTAACTTTAATTGTTTAAAGACAGTTTTTTTTTGTTTTTTTTGTTTTTGTAAAATACAGGGTGTTTCCTAATGAATATCGGGGTTTTGAGGCTTCGTAGTATTTATTACATTTCACTTACAGTTATAAATAATACATCAAATGAAAAAGCAACTCAAACAGTTTTTCTACAAGTGTTCAATGTGAACATCTTTCGTCAGATGGCACAAATCGAATCGATAGGCGAGTTCTTCCCAAACCTTGATCAGTGTGTCTGGAGTAATTGTTGCAACAACTGCTTCAATCCTGTTTCTTAAGTCGGGTAGGAAATTATCCTTTATGAACCCCCAAAGGTACAATCGCACGGTGTCAGATCGGGTGATCGTGGAGGCCATGCGAAACAAGCTCTGTCATTCGGCCCTTTGCGGCCAATCCATCGCTCGGGTACGACGACGTTTAACCAATCGCGTACTGAGTTATGCCAGTGAGGCGGCAAAACAGTGCACAGGTGTACTACCAAAACTGTTTGAGTTGCTCTTTCTTTTGATGTATTATTTATAACCGTAAGTTAAATGTAATAAATACTATGAAGCGTCAAAATCCTGATATACATTTTGAAACACCCTGTTTATAAATATTTTAATTAATTATTTTTAGGTCATAATCATTTTATTTAAATTTTCTTTTTCAGCGAATGATTCCAAATCAGCTTCATATTGTTGAAATGTTACTTCAAATCATTGATGCTGTTCTTTACATTCATGACCTCATGTTCATCCATTGTGCCATCACTTCTCATAGTATCCACTTCATCAGTCCACGATATGCAAAACTATCAAATTTTGGGTATATGATTCCAAGGTTATTAATTTATTTATAATAGTAATCTTATGAAGAATTGTTTTTCATTTAGAGGAAATAATTTCTAATATACAAATATTTTGAATAGGAATCGTGAAGGAAAGGGCCTTAAAAAGCCACTGGATTTCATACATTTTCAAGAACTTTATCACTGGTTAGCACCTGAAGTAATTTTAGATGATATTCCTCATATATCTTCTGATATTTATAGTTTTTGCTCCATTATATGGGAACTTTTAAAAGGTATAGTTAATCATTCCATCAAACTAAAAACATAAGTTTGTTTCTAAATAACTTATAGTGAAACCTTGATTTAGTCTTCCTGCATTACCTGAGATAATCGAATTGCCTCAGAATGAATTTTTTTACAGGGGTAATGGAAATAAACATGAGCATACTATAGCAATATCATGAACAGCAATTATTGGCCTATTATAATGTAAAAATACATTGCTCTCCTGTAAATAAAAATATCTATAGATTTCATATTAAAAAAAAAAAATGATTAACTATAAATCTAAACGATGAGAAGTGGGAATATACTGTGGATAAAGACATGATGCAAAAAACGAAACCTCTTGTCCACAAACGTTTTAATGGGCGAATACGTATTTCGATCTCTTTGAGATCATTATTCAACGCACAAAAAGGACCCCCTACCAAAGTTGGTCAGACGTGTTAAGGCTGCATTAAAATCCTGTAAGAACTTGATCAATCCCCCCCTAGCGCGTCGATTATCTATCTCTAACCCTGTCATTCCCAAGTTGTACGCGCTTCCTAAGATACACAAACCAGGAAACCAGTTCCGCCCTATTATCTCGAACATTTCCGCACCAACTTATGAATTAGCTAAGTTTCTAGCGGGTTTTTTAGGACAGTTGGACATTGACCCGTTGAACCTTTCGATCAAAAATAGTGTCGACCTTGTGGACAAATTGAAGAACGTTAACGTTTCCGATAGTTGCATGTTGGTTTCCTTCGACGTCACATCGTTATTTCCAAACTTGCCAATTCAAGATACTCTTGAGTTGTTGGATTCTGTCCTGACAGACAACAAGATCGAAAATACGGTGCTTTCGGAAATAACTAGGCTTTGTAAACTCTGCGTTAATAACAATTATTTCCAGTTTAAAGGTGAATTTTATCACATGTCTGCAGGAACTCCTATGGGGATTTTTTTGATTTTTTTGAGGAAGTTTGAGGCTAAACTCAGTTCCTCCGGTGCATACTTCCCCGAGGTTTGGTATCGATACGTAGATGATGTTTTTGCGATCGTCGATACTAACAAGGTTGACTTACAGGTTTTCCTGGATGACCTCAATAGTCATTACCCGACCATTCAATTTACCGTGGAAAAAGAGAAGGAGGGTATGCTTCCTTTCCTCGATTTGAAAATCATACGGACTGGCAGTATGTTGGAATTCGATATTTATCGAAAACCTACACACACCGATGTATATATACACAAGTCTTCCAACCATTGCTGGAGCCAAAAACTGGCCTCTTTCATCTTCCTAGTGGATAGGGCTTTAAACATCCCCTTGTCTAAGGATAGATTTGACGCCGAAATCGCACACATCCAAAAAATAGCAGTCGTCAATGGCTACAGTTCTGAATTGGTTACAGATCTGGTCAGGAGAAGAAGTTTTGTGAAATTAGTCAGGGATTCCACAAAACTTAGCAGCAACGAGGATGCCAAACTCAGATTGCCCATTTCCTATAATAGCGGATTCAACGTCAAATTACAGGCAATCTTTAAAGAAGAACAGCTATCCATAGCATACAGAAATCCGAATACTCTGAAGAACCTCCTCGGAAACCCTAAGGACAAAACTCCACCATTGTCGCAGGCGGGAATCTATGAGATAGGTTGCAGCCAGTGCCCCAAGACCTATCGAGGAGCCACGTGCCGCAACATAAAAACCAGGTTCAAGGAGCATACGGCCCACGCCAGGTTTGGTCGACCTGAGAGATCCGCAGTAGCCAAGCACATGCTTGAAACAGGCCACGCCGTTTTGTTAAAGGATTGCCGTTTACTTAGGTCGGTAAGGAACAGGAAATCACTGGACGCATACGAGACTTTGGAGATCGGGAAAAAGGACCCTGGAATATTGCTGAACAATGACTCAGGTCCCCTCGGCGATTCTATTCTATTAAAGTTGCTTAAGTTTTCTTAATTTTCTGGTTGTTTCCTTGTATTTTTTAATTTAGTTTTCTCACTGTTATTTGTTGATAAATAGAAGTTTTTAGATTGTATAGTTTAGAATTTTATTATGTATTTTTGGATTCTGTTAACTTTTTCTATTATATAACTTTTGCCAGTTGTTCGAATCTGTACTGTATACTTTGGTAATTTTGTATAATTTTTGGATTTTGTGTAACTCTTGCCAATTGTATGGAATCTGTATCTCTCCTAGGTCCGCGCTTTTATTATTATTATTTTTGTACGAGGTGTTGATTGACTCTCCCATTGGACGTTCGACGTGTTCGTTGATTGGTCCTTTGGGAGAGAGTCAGCAGCCCCTCTTTTTCTTATAAATAGCTTGCTTTGTAAAAATTTCCCTATTGTGCGTTGAATAATGATCTCAAAGAGATCGAAATACGTATTCGCCCATTAAAACGTTTGTGGACAAGAGGTTTCGTTTTTTGCATCATATAAATCTAAAAACAAGGAGAATATGTATAAAGGCATTTTCAAAATTTCTGGACCCAGGTTCATTGGCAGGAGAAAAGTGACCCTGTATAATTTTTTTTTTTTTCAGTGGCACGAATTGAATTGATATAAAGATTTATTTAAATACTACTGCATTTGAGAAAGAAAAGATTTTTGACATATTATTTAACTCTTATTTAGTGAAAACGGTCTTGCAGAGATTCTTAAATCAAGATTATAAATATGTACAGTGAAACCTGTAAAAAGGCAAAAATTCTAAAATTTAATTGCCTTCTGAACAATTAAGTAAAAATGATCATTCAGTCTTCTCAAGACCAGGATCAGAGTTATGAAATAACTTTCAGGATAATTCTCTATTATCCTCTTTACTTTGAGAAGGAATAGCCTCTGTCCGAAATGTCGGGGGTTTTTTTAGGGTCTTAACACCCCTGTGTTCAATTTTTATTATTTGTTATTCATAACTTCTTATAATTTTGTCTTTGAAAGATTTCACTGTATGCCAGTGTAACTTATTAGACTCAAGCAAGGAATTTATTTAAAAAAAAAAAAAAATAATAATAATAACAAAAATCGCTTTTTTATAAAACTCTTTTTATTGTTGCAATATTTACAGCTTTTTATATTTAGTTGATATAGTGGGTGCCACATAATGTAATCACTTTGGTAGCAAGCCAAATTGATAACAATAACCAAAGTTGAAGTAAAGAGGCATTGTTGGAGCCTTTATTATATACTATGAGGATAGTTCAGTAGAAACATGTTTAAAGGCGGGGAAGCAATTTTTATTCAAAGAATTTAAAAGAAACCTCCATGAACATTATAACATGAGTCCCATTGGTGCACTAATCTATAGATTCCCATCTGGTAAAATTCCTGCAGTTGTTGGCAGAAACAGAATTGAACTTCCATTAGAATTGAACTTCCATCCTTTTAGTGATTGTTTTAGAGGGCCAAAGACATGGAAATTGCACAGAGACAAATTGGGACTGTAAAGTGGGTATTCAAAAATTCCCAATGTATGCAGATAGGCAGATCTTGAATCTTTCAGACTGCATGAGGGCAGGCATTGTCATGCAGAAGGATAACACCATTTGTGTAACATCCCAGGATATCTATTCAGAAAATTCCCTAACGTTAATGCACCTGTTTGTGCATAAAACAATTTCCAACTGTCTCACATTTTCATCTGATGCTGCAACACCATTTGTGTAACATCCTGGATGGCCCAAATCTTTTGTGGATTCCCTTTCTTGTTGAAATTTCTTGCACCATTCATCCATTGTCGTATGAGAATAACTATGTCGCTATATACAGCTTTCATTCTTGTAAAAATTTCCATTAGCTGATGCCTACAGCAGCCAAAAATTGAATAATAGCACACTTTATCTTTGGATGGATTGTCTATCATGAACACCATCTTCCAACTTAATTACAATACTTACAAAGAAGCAAACATCTTATATGTGTGACAGATGCCTTAGTAGTACCTGAAAATGATTGACTAGGCGATACCTTCATTTCCAAATGTGGCTGCGCACTCCAAACATGTTTCTATTGAACAATACTTGTGCATACAACTCAGTTTCAAACGTTTACAATTATGTCCTGAAATGCATCTTTATCTCATCTTTATGCCATTTTATTATCCAGTCAAACACGACTAGCAAAAAACAAATAATATATTTACAACTCATGTTTGTTGTAACCAACATAATAATAAAAAAACAAGCATAGTATAATAAAAATTAGAAGGGAGAGATGGTTTATACAAACTCGACTGTTTAAAAATAATACAAACACCCCTTGAAGTGTTCCAAAAATATACGATCAGTATTTAGTATTTCTTCATTTTGCCTTCATGACAGCCGGAAGATGTTCTGGCATGTGGGCTACTAATATTTGGCATTGTTCTGCTCTCACTTTAACCCACACTTCTTGCAGAACAGTGACCAGCAGATTCTTTATGGTGGGTTTCTTTTTGACACTACCCATTTCATTATTTCCCAAAATGTCTTTATCAAAGACATGTCAGGGTTAGATGGGGGGGGGCAATCTGAAATGACTTTAATATTTGGAGCAGTCAAGCACCATTTTCATTGTTTTCACTTGATGAGGTACAGCATTTTCTTCTTGCAACACATTGACTGATTCATGTGACGCTTCTGATTGATGGAATCAAGCATTCTTCTACGTTATCTTGATATTTTTTGCATTCACTATTCCATTAATGATTCTGAGAGCCCAACATCTTGGTCACTCTTACAGCCTCATACCAGGAGACTGTCGGGGAACTTCACTGATTTATAAAACCATTCTGGGTTAAGTGTTTCAGGTTTCTGACGACTGACTTTTCTGTTTTGTTCTCCATAAGACACACGGAACGTAGACTCATCACTACATATAACACTATTGCATTGATTTAGTGTCCATTCTGTATGATCATTAGCTTGTTTCAGTCATTTTGCCTTATGTAGTGCTGTGAGCATCGGAATCCAACATTTCTTAGTCGTTGTATGGTTGTAACGTGCAAAATGGATACAACATTAGCTTTACTCTTGTCTGACATAATTTCAGATGTTGTCACATGTCTTTGTTTGCCTTTTAATAGCCATGGCATTAATTCATCATATTAATTATTTTCATTTTTTTCATGGTTTTCCAGTTTGCATGCAGACTGTCAATGAGCCTGATACTTTCTGCTTTTTAATGATTGTCAAATGGCACCTTGACTCACACACAATTCTTTACCTATTAAGTGTGTAGACTTGTTTTCTTTGTGTTTTCCAATGCTAAGCTAAAGCTGGTGGGTCTGAGGTGAAAGTATTTTCTTCGTGCCCACATTTCTGTTATATCAACATTGAGATAAGCATAACTCCATAGTGCAATAATTTGCACTTGTGTAAAGCCTGGTTCCCACATGCATAAAAACGACAGAAATCACAAAGCGAAACAATTTTTTTGGCATCACTTCTTGCTTACGTCTTTCTACCAAACTATTTTTTCAAGTTAGATGGAGTTATACCACAAAGACAAGAGAGTTTTCTGTCAGGCAGAAAGACGAAAGCAGAAAGGGGCATCATAAAATTTTTCTACTTTGTGGTTTCTGCCATTGTTTTACTCATGTCGGAACCATGCTTAAGCTGAAAATGAAACATGCAAATGCGGTAGCTTGGACTAAATCCTCTAAACTAATGTATCAATTGTATATCTTTGGAACACTCTGTAAAAGCTTAACTTTGGCTAATACTTGATAACAGCATCTGAAGTTTGACAGGATTTTCAATGTATTCATATATAACCATTCTATTCCATATAATAACGATAACAGATTAATAACATTAACCGTGAACACATTAAGCAGTGCCCACTGTATTAAATAACCTTGTTGATGCAGTTTGACATGCTTTTTATGACTGTTTCACAGTTTTTATGATGTCTTCATTCCCATGTCATATTTGGATTAGATCTGCTATGTTGCAAAGCAAAATGGCTGATGTGAGAGTCTTAATGAACAATGCTGGTCATTGAGATCTTCAAATTTTGAAAAAAAAAAATTTCCCAACCAGTGTTCCTTAAATTGATGACCTATAACAAGAGCTAATACAGTCAAACCCCGCTATAACATACTTCAAGGGACTGAAATTTTGGTTTGCGATATCTAATCTGACAAAAAAATGGATAAATGGAGTAATGGATTATTTATTTTAACCATCATGGTTCAGACCCTTCCAATACATATCTGTAAATGAAATATATATATACTCAAGAGTGACCACAAAATGGGCTATGAAGAAGTGCGCATAATAGTATCGTCCCTTTTGAAATGAGTTCATTAGATCCTTGGACTGCATGTATTTTAAAAAGATTAATTTAATACTAATTAAATTTTAACAAGTCCCAGAAATTAATGGATTAATATACACTGAATGACCACTTTATTAGAGACACCCCGCTAATAGTATGTTGCGCCTCCTTTAGCGGTGAGAACTGCCTCAATACGTGCTAGCATGGATTCAACAAGGTGTTGAAACCGTTGCGGAGGAATAGCAGCCCAGGCTGACATCCCAGCGTCCCGTAATTGGTGCGGGTTGGACGGTAGTCTGGGAAGGCGTTGGATGGTTCTCTCCACGTCATCCAATAAATGCTCGATCGGGTTAGCCACTGAAGCAGGTGAAGTCCGCATCAAGACCATTCGACCACGGTGACAGGGAGCATTGTCCTGCTGAAACTGTCCATCACCACCAGAGAACACAGTCATCATGAACGGGTGCACCTGATCGGCAACAATGTTCAGGTAGTCTGTCACATTTAGGGATGTGTCTGCGGATATCAGAGGACCCAGTATGTCCCAAGAGAAGACACCCCAGACCAGCACTCCTCCTCCACCGCCTGTACTGCCTCCATCACGTCTGCTGGCAGGATGGGACCATGGCCTCTTGCTGTCTTCTCCAGATGCGCAGTCTGCCGTCCGCATGATGAAGTACGAACCGTGATTTGTCGCACCAGGTGACCTTCTTCCACTCATCCAGTGCACAGTGGCGATACCTGTGTGACCATAGCAGGCACGCTTTCCTATTTTACAGTGACAGCGATGGTACCCGTACTGGCCGCCTGTTGATAAACCCAGCTCGATGCAACATGTGCCGCACTGTGTGCTCCGAAATGGGTTGGGATTCTCCCTCATTGAAATGCGCTGCAATTTGTTGGGCTGTTCCCTTCCTGTTGCTGTGGATTATTCGTGCCACTCACCGTTGGCCTCGCTCATTCACGGCCCTGTTTTTTGGCATGACTGCCATTCACGGAATACTCTTGACACTGTTGCACGGGAAAACCCAAGGAGGTTCGCGTTTTGCGAAATGCTCAACTGCGCCCGTTGAGCTCCAATGATCATGCCTCATTCAAAGTCGGTCAAATCCTTATTCAGTCCACTTTTGCTGCTGACTGCAACTTGTGATCCAATGCATCCCTTTTATACACCGCTTCGGCCTGTTCCATTATTTGGGTGTCACTGGGAGGTTGATCCATTTTCCGTAAGAGGTGTCTCTAATAAATTTGTCGTTCAGTGTAACTTTCAATATACGAGGGTAGCCCAGAAAATAATGCACCACAATTTTTTTCTTCAACAATTATTTATTGAACACAATGAAACATGTACACATGAAAGAATGATGTTTCTTCTACACTCCCAATTTTTCCACATAATCTCCGTCCCGTTCTATGGCCTTCCTCCAGTAAGACACAAGGGCGTGTATGCCCTATCGGTACCAGTCCTTGTTCTTTTCATGCAGCCATGTCTTCACTCTGCGAATCACCTCTTTGTCATCCTCAAAATGTCTTCCACGAATAGCATTTTTCAATGACCCAAAGGAGTGAAAGTCTGAGGACGGTAGGTCAGGGCTCTAGGATGGATGGGTGTGAAACACTGTCCAACCCTGTTTCATGATGTGCTCCGACATCTTCAAGTTGGTGTGAGGGCGAGCATTATCGTGTTGAAGCAAACAATCAGCTGGGTTGTTATGGCGTCCAAGTCGCTGGAAGTGCTTCTTGAGTTTGGTTAATGCCAACCTCTCGGCATCACATCTATGAGTAGGACACCATCACAGTCCCAAAACACAGTGATCATGACCTTACCAGCAGAAGCAGTTGCTTTGAATTTTTTCTTCTGTGGAGAGTGCGGATGACACCATTACATCGATTGTCATTTTGTTTTGGGCTCGAAATGGTGCACCCAGGTTTCATCAGCTCTCACAATCTGGGACAAGAAGGCTTCCCCCTCAGCTTCAAAACATTGCAGCAACTTAAAAGAAATGTTTTTTCTCAGAGCTGTGTGATCCTCCGTAAAACAGCACGGAACCCATCGTGAACATATTTTTGTATAATCAAGAGCACGGGTGATTTCACCCACATTTCCTTTGCTGACTGACAGCTCCAGTGCCAACTGTCGAGTTGTTTTGCGTCGCTCCTCATGAATGAGCGCATCAGCACACTGCATCATGTCAGGTGTGATAGCCGAGGATGGCCGCCCCGACCACAACAAATCTTGGAGCTCCGCCGAACCGCTTTCTGATGGCCTCACCCTCTGTGCCCAGTGACTAACCTTACTTCTGTCGACTGCTGATGCTCCATTTGTGAATGTTTTCAACCGTTTCTTGCTTCGTAGTGAGAAATTCAATGACGACACGCTGCTTGTAACGTACATCACTTCTAGACACCATGTTGTTCCATTGCTGCACATATGCTATCTGTGGGAAGAAATGGAAATTTTGCGTGCGCACTCCGAAAACTTCAAATAATGCATATCTCAAGTTTCGCATTTGTACCATGTTGGGGACGAAGAAAAAAATTGTGGTGCATTACTTTCTGGGCTACCCTTTAACAAGGACTGGTATTATGTTGCACCTGAAGTAACGCTTTGCGTTTCCTACTCGTTTCATGGATGGATGGCACACAGTGAGATGCCTGAAATTAAACCAACCAATAACAGAGCCCATTAGGCGGTCGCTCTTGAATGTGAACATCGTATAGATTTATAATTATGAATGTGCATTTTATGCGTTAAAGGTTCTTTGCATGCATCAATATCATCATCATATGTTTGGAAAAGCTTCATTTCACATTCTGAAAAGGTTGAAATGCCTTATGTTTCCATCTATTTTGCGATAGCTAAATCTTGTTTCCATCATCTTCCTTTTCAGTAACCTTTGCTAGACCAGCGTGCCTAAAACATTTTTGAATGGTGAATTCTGTAACAAGCCATTAAGATTTTTTCAGCTTTAGCATTGCATTAAGAAGAGAAACATTACATTGTAGAAATTTGATAAGAAGGTCATTTTGTTATCGTCTTGTCCTTCCCAATATCTAATGAGAACGCATTCCAAGAAAAGGTGGGGGATGGCAATAAAAGATCAGTGATAAAGGAAATAGCCTTTTTTTTCTAAAATTTTTTGAAAAATTCATTTGAAGACTTCAATTAAGTTCGTTTTTTATGCTTGGTGCTCATTATCTACAGATATAAAGCACGATCTACACTCATTCACTAAGAGTCATGGCACACATGCCTAATAACGTGTTGGGCCCCTTCTGGCCTGGATAATGGCGGCGACCCAGCATGGAAGAGAGTCTACTAGTTCCCGGAACACATCCATAGGCACTGCAAGCCATGTCGCCTCCACTGCACTCCATAACGATGCTGCATTTACCAGTTGTGTTGGTGACGACCTGACAGATCGTTCGATGACGTCCCACAGATGTTCAATGGGATTGCAATCTGGGGAATGTGGAGGTCAAATCGTTGTTGTGAAGTCTGTAGTATGTTCCTCCAGCCACTGCCATGTCTCAAGGGCCATGTATAGAGGCGCATTATCTTGGTGGACGATGCCGCCACCCGTGGGGTAAAAACAGTTCATGATGGGGTGCGGGTGGTCCCCAAGCAGATCGACGTAGGAAGTAGCACGCAGAGTGGATGTCAGATGCACCAATGGACCTATTGCATGCCATGAGAAAACACCCCAGACCAGTATGGAGCCTCCACCTGCCTGAGTGGTCCCCACCTGACAAGCGGGGTCCACGGCTTCGTGTGGCCTGTGCCAAACACGGACACGACCATTGGCCCGATACAGCTGAAAGCATGACTCGTCGGACCAGGCAACCCTCCACCAGTCCTCAGCAGTCCAATGTCTATGCTGTTTAGCCCAGGCTAGCCATTGCCAATGATATGCAGGTGTCAAGAGTGGCACCCGTCGTGGCCTCCTGCTCCCAAAGGCTGCAGTTGCCAAGGTTCGCCGAATTGTTATCACGGACACAGTTGTGGGACATCCCTGGTTGTACTGCATGGTGATTTGGCCCGCTGTCGCCCTTCGGTCAGCAGTTGCAAGCCTGGTGACCTGGCGAACACCTCTGGCATCAATGAGGCGTGGGCAGGCCCGTCCACTGTCCGACATGGGTTGTAACCCCTTGTTGGGTGTACTTTCGATAGACCCTTGCAACGGATGTACGGGAAAATTGCTGGGTGTTGGCTACTTCTGATATTGAGGCATCCATCCGTCTGGCACCAACAATCATCCCCCATGCAAATGTGGATAGCTCTCGGCGTGCTGCCATTTTTGCAGCTAGTTTTGCTTACAATGATTGTGTGATATCAAGGAGTCGTGTGCACCTGCATTCCGAGAATGGAAGCAGTGGGATCTGTCTCATTACGGACAGGGAACCTGATTAGAGGAATGTGCCATGACTTTTGGTGAGTGAGTGTATACAGGGTGATTCAGAATTCATTGTACAAACTTCTAGAGGAGATAGTATAGGTGATTCTTTGCAAAAAAGTTCATATGAACATAGGTACAAATTTGAACGCTAACTGAGATATGAACAGAAATAAAAATGCTGCCACCAAGATCAACAAGTTATCAACTCTGGTTCCAAAACATTTAGGATGATGAAATTTTTGGAAATATTAGGGTATGTAGTACTGTGTATACTGTTAAATTTTGATCGAATTCCAACAAGTAGATAACGAGTTACGCAGTCAACAACATAGCACATGCTCACATGTGAGTACTAACCAGCACGTGTTACGATGTTAATGCGTAACTCGGAAACTACTTGTTGGAATTCGATCAAATTTTAATTCTATGCACTGTTTTTTGCACACTATTATTTCCACAAATTTCATCCTCCTAGATGTTTTAGAACCTGAATTAATAACTTGTTGATCTTGGTGGCAGCTTTTTTTTATTTCTGTTCATATCTCAGTTATCGTTCAAATTTGTACCCATGTTCATATCAACCTTTTTGCTTAGAATCACCCATACTATTTCCGCTAGAAATTTGTACAATGAATTCTGTACAAAAGTCTGAACCCCCCTTGTATTTTTTGAACCGAAGCAGATATATCAATTTTGATGAATCCAATGAATAGGAAGTGGTGGGTGGCCTATCCCATGGTGCACTTTTCATCATCCCAAATATGCAAATTAGGACACATTCAAAATTTATCTCAGAAACCTTAAAGGATAGAGAAAAGAACCCAATTGCAAACTTGTTCAGCATAAAAAAACAAACAAAACAAAAAAAAACCCCACCCAAATCAGACCAACCAATCACCCACAATCACGTGGTGAACTGTTTGTAGCTTACAAACAGTCACACTGCACAAGGAAAACTGAATGTTGATATTTCCACCATGTAAAGCATGCAAATCAAAAAATTACCATACTCACATTCACTTTCATGCAGAAAAGCAAATAAAAGGCATGTTTCAGCACACAGAAGACAGAACAATTCCAGGATGGCAAGCTACACTGTTCCGGAAATGGTCAACACGATCTTCTGCTTCGGAGAGGCAAGAAGAAACCTACATGCTGCAGTTAGGTTGTATCGAGACAGATACCCCAACGAACGCCATCCATCTCATCATACAATGCGTCACATTATTCAAAGATTCGAGGCTACAGGGAATGTTAATGCAGAACGAGGACGACCAAGGGCACAAGGCGACGAGGATACAACAACACTGGTTCTGGTGCAGTTGCTGCAAATCCCCACACAAGCAGCAGAGCAATTGCTGCAGATGTTGGGTGCTATCAGAGAACTGTTCTCAACATTCTACACGCACATCATTTTCACCCATACCATATTCATTGTCACCAGGAGTTACTGCCATTGGATTATGTTGCTAGGGCCACCTTCTGCAACTGGTTACTTACCTGCCTGGATGACAATCCAAACTTCATTCATGAGCTGTTGTGGACAGATGAAGCCCAGTTCACCAGGGATGGAGTTACCAACAGGCACAACCATCATCATTGGGCAGATGAAAACCCACGATGTCTGCGAGAAGCAACTCATCAAGTGAACTGGAGAATCAATGTGTGGTGTGGATTGTACAATGACACTGTGGTTGGACCGTATTTTTATGATGGAGCACGGACTGCAGAACGCTACTGGGCTGAAATTCTCAACGTGGTAGTCACAGATTTCATTGACAATTTGCCGTTGGCCTCGTATCAGCGCACATGGTTTCAGCATGATGGAGCTCCTCCACATTACGGGTTGGTCGTTCGCGAGCGTCTAAGTGAGATGTTTGGACAACAATGGATTACCCGGGGAGGACCAGTTCGTTGGCACCCCGCTCCCCTGATTTTACACCACTTGACTTTTTCTTGTGGGGATACCTGAAGGACAAGGTTTATGCTACGCAGCCCGCCTCACTCGAGGATCTGGTTCAACAAATCCAAGAAGCGTGCCGAGGAGTGACACCAGCCATGCTTGCCGATGTTTTGGCGTCAGTTAGGTTCTGTGCCCAATTGTGTTATGGCCCCCACGGTCGTCACATCGAGCATTTTGTTGATTAACTTTTTTTTTTAAACTGTTTGAAGTAACTTGTTTGTGCAGTGTGACTGTTTGTTTGTTTTCTTATGCTGAACAAGTTTGCAATTGGGTTTTTTTCTCTATCCTTTAAGGTTTTTGAGATAAATTTTGAATGTGTCCTAATTTGCATATTTGAGATGATGAAAAGTGCACTATAGGATAGGCCACCCACAACTTCCTATTCATTGGATTCATCAAAATTGACATATCTGCTTCGGTTCAAAAAATAAAAGGGGGGTTCAGACTTTTGTATTCACCCTGTATATACAGGGTGATTCAGAATTCATTGTACAAATTTCTAGCGGAGATAGTATGGGTGATTCTATGCCTGGTATGCTTGATGTATGCCTGGCATTGTTCGATGCGATATCTGAAATTGATTTGTTTGATGAAATTTTGCAATATCTGAATTGGAATAACAGTACAGTAAATATTCACTTTGGAAAAACAAAATAATTCCTTAAAATGCTCGTACTGGAATTTTGTATACAATTGGGTTTGCCCAGGAAAATTCGACATCTTAACATTTTAGAATATCAAAGAAAGACTATGGGTATTGAATTATTTCTGTCTATATTAAAAAATACAAGGTGTGTACGAAAAGTAATTCAAAGTAATCGCCATTAGTCACAACACACTTTTGACATCGGTTGTACAGCTGCTGGAGACTGTCAGCAAACGCTTCTTTCGGTATCGCTCGAAGCACCATTGTTGAATCTCGACAATGTCGGCAAAGTGTAGACCTTTCAGGACTCCTTTGAGGTGGGGAAGCAAGAAGAAGTCTGCAGGTGCCAGATCTGTAAATTTGGAACTGTCACCTGGCGTATAGAGAAGAAGTGCCTCATGCAGATCGCAATGTGCGAACGGGTGTTACCATGGAGCAGATTCCACTGTCCACTCTGGTATAATTGTGGCCGAACCCGCCGTATGCGTTGTAGGAGCTGCTTTGAAACTCCTTTGTTGGATGTTGTCTGGGATTGTGCTTGTTGACGGTCGACCCGAACGTGGCTCATCCTCAATATTTTCCATTCCGTCTCTAAAGCGTTTAAACCACTCAAAAACACACTTTTTACTCACTGCTTTCACACCATACACTTTCACTAACGTCTCCATCGCCAGTTTGCTTAATTTGAAGCAAAACTTGATGTTGACGCATTGCTCCATTTCACAAAGACACGCCTTCTCCACTGACTGTTAAATTGGTCATAGTGCACACTTTCGCTTAACTGTTGTGATTTGGATTCTAGGGGGTACTAGTTGCCATTTCTCTCACTGTGTCTCCCAGGGTTGTTCAACTCTGGGACCATTCACCAACCTTTTCAAATGCACCTTGTACTTCATAGATGGATTGAGAGAGTTTACAGAACTCTGTTACAGCCCTATCAATGTTCCTCTTCAACGTGTAACTCTTTCAGTAGAGTTGTATTCAGTCACAGAGCGCGGAATCATGTCGTTAATGTAGTTGTTCATATAGTATCGGTATTAACAGCAGGGGTTGTCATCTCACACAATCCATTGTTATCTTTTTAATTTTCTAATATGAATTACTACATTAGAAATACCATTTGAAATATAAATTTTCTCCAGTTATTGCGTCTTTAGGGAAAGTACCTTCATCTTTTCAGCAATGTTTGAGCAGCTGCATGCCCTTAGAAATTGTATTCTCTTATTTGTTTAAGAATAATTTCTTATAACTCTCCAAAGATTTAAATAAAAAACAAATAATAGTGATTTTTCTTTATTTATTTATTTTTGTATTTATTTAATATTTTTTATTACTATCTCTCTTAAAACGTGAATCATTAAAGCAAGCGACGTAGCTGATGAAAAAGAGGGTCAGGTGAGTTTTTAATGCCGGGGCCTGTCTTTCGTCGGCTAAAGCAAGCATTAATTTCATCAATCATTGTTGAAGCAACATACAAATACGACCAACCAATCGTTGACACAAACATGACCGGCTGACTGTTCGCACATGCAAGCAAACAAACATACACCAACTCTATTTCAACTTTATAACTTACCTCCAAGTTGCATTTTAGAAACCAGACAAACGTACATCTATACATATATACCATAATGTTTGTATGTATCATCGACAATGTATCTACAGCTGTGTAATAATACCACAATGATGGGAAAATCCAAAACTGCAGATAAGAACGTAGAAATTAATAATCTATGCATCTATACAGGGTGTTTTTGAATTGAGTACAGATTTTTTGGGAGATGATAGAAGAGGTTCTTAGAAGTATTTTTTGTCATATGAACACGGGGTCCCCGCAGCTCCGTTTACTTACAATACTGCATTGAACAATCAAATGACACTGGGACGCAGTGTGCGGTGGTAGGCCTAGATTATTTTATTTTTAACAATTAACACAAGCAATCTACTGTAATAACTTTTAAAGTAATTGTTTGCAAAGAAATTTCAAGGTGCACGTGCTTATTTGTTGAAAAGTCTTAGGACAAACTTCGTCAAGGAGATTCCATGGTATCCAACCTCTTTGTAAAATACGATTAGTCCATATGTAAATGACGGTCATTTCGAACAATTAATGTAAAAGTCATACAGTAGATTGCTTGTGTTAATTGTTAAAAATAAAATAATCTAGGCCTACCAACGCACACTGTGTCCCGGTGTCATTTGATTGTTCAATGCAGTATTGTAAGTAAACGGAGCTGCAGGGACCCCATGTTCATATGACAAAAAATACTTCTAATGACCTCTTCTATCATCTCCCAAAAAATCTGTACTCAATTCAAAAACACCCTGTATACAGTATACGATGTTCAAAAATGATCTTTACAACTTTGATCATGTATATTTCAGAAATGGGGATAGGTAGAAAGGTGTGGTTTGTGGCATAATGTTCACAGACACTTAAAGTTTTATTGTTGTTTTTTTTAAATTGTGCGCGACAGTCCAAAGGTAAACGTATAGTGTGGTCTGCTTCATGACCGTGTGATAGGACCATTTTTCTTTGCAGAGGTGTCAATAACCTCCACTGTTTATCTGGATATGTTGGAACAGTTTGCATTTCCACAGGTCGGAGAACTGCAACCTGCATCATGCTGCAGCAGGATTGTGCCCTCCTCCCTGGGCCTTGATCATTAGGAAGGTTTTGGACGACACATTTCCTGGTCGCTGGATTGGCAGACAAGGACCCATTTCCTGGCTTCCAAGGTCAACAGATATCGAAGCAGCAATTGCAAACGTTAATGAGGACATGCTAGGCCAGACATGGGAGAAACTGGAATATCGCTTAGATAACCTGTGTGCTGTCAATGGCATACACATTGCAGTGCTCCCGCTAGCCTTACTTCAGGAGGGCGCAACCGTGACCACCGAGACAGAAGGCCTCTGCATTGAAATTTAATACATTGTTACATCATCATAGCTAGTGCTAATTCAGGGCTTATTATTAGTGGAAATACGAATAACAATGCACTATCTATGATGATGTAACAATGTATTACGTTTCATCGCAGAGGCCTTCTCTCTCGGTGGTCACGGCTGCGCCCTCCTAAAGTAAGGCTAGCGGGAGCACTGCATTGAACTCTGATAAACAGCTACTAAAACTTTAGGTGTGTGTGAACTTTATGCCACAAAGTTTATGCCGCACCTTTCTACCTATCCCCATTTCTGAAATATACACTGAACGACCAATTTATTAGAGACACCCTGCTGATAGTGTGTTGCGCCTCCTTTAGCGGCAAGAACTGCCTGAATATATGTTGGCATAAATTCAACAAGGTGTTGAAACCATTGCGGAGGAATAGCAGCCCAAGCTGACATCACAGCGCCCCGTAATTGGTGCAGGTTGTGTGGTAGTGTGGGAAGGTGTTGGATGGTTCTCTCCACTTCATCCCATAAGTGCTCGATCGGGTTGAGATTGGGTGACCAAGCTAGCCACTGAAGCAGGTGAAAGTCCGCGTCATGTTCCTCGAACCAGTCCAAGACCATTCGAGCACGGTGACAGGGAGCATTGTCCTGCTGAAATGTCCGTTACCACCAGGGAACGCAGTCATCATGAACGGGTGCACCTGATCGGCAACAATGTTCAGGTAGTGTGTCGCATTCAGGGATGTGTCTACGGATATCAGAGGACCCAGTGTGTCCCAAGAGAAGACACCCCAGACCAGCACTCCTTCTCCACCCGTCTGTACGGTTGCCTCCTGGCAGGAAGGGTCCATGGCCTTGTGCTGTCTGTTCCAGATGCGCAGTCTGCCATCTGCATGATGAAGTAGGAACTGCGATTAGTCGGACCAGTGCGACCTTCTTCCACTCATCCAGTATCCAGTGGCAATGGCTGTGTGCCCATAGCAGGCACCTGATGTGTGATATTCTTCAAGTACTCTATACGGAACTATCGAGTATTTGTAAAAAGTACTTGATAGTAGTATCGATACATTTTGGAAAAAACATCGAGTACTCAACCTAATCTAATCTACAAATCCGTAAAATATTTCAGAAACAAAGTACCGGTAGTACTGTAAAGTAAAAAAAAAAAAAAATCCCATGTAACTTATATTTACTGCAAGTTTAGAGAATTTGGAATGAACTCTTATTCCTTATTTTAATGCATACAAAGTTTATAGTTATACTATCAAATTTTTAAATCAAAAATTGATTTTATCGAATATAGTATTAAGAAAATAGAAATGAACTCTAACTACTTTCGTTTCTTATCATTTTAGAGCGAATAATAAATCATATGTCATAAGTTGCCTTTTGAAAATGTTAATACTGTAGTTGTAAGGATCATGTGACCAATACCTCCACATCTCCGACCCCACAGAAATAATTCAGTCCAAATTTCTTAGTAATGAATATGCATACCAAGTTCACTTCTTTACATTGTCTATTTATTTTATACCTTTTGGACCAGATCATTCCCTATAACTCTCACCCCCATAACTCCGACCCCACTGGGCCAATCAAATCCAAAGTAAATAGTGAAGTAGGACATGACCATATTAAGCAATGTTTCAAATTTTAAACTTCTACATCAAAACATATAGAAAATATTAAGGAGACAGACAGATGGACATGATAAAACCAATAAAAAGCTCCAATCTATCACTACACAATAAAAAAATTGAGTTATTAATTTATCTTTATTTTTGAAATTTTTATTGTGTTTTACAGTATTTTAACAATGCCTGTTTTCATAGTTTTCCATTTGTATCTTTGTTTTTTTTTTCCCTTTGCCAGTTCTACTAAAGTAGATAATGAACCCATTCACCAGTTTACGCAAAAACTGCAACTGTTACCATTTGTCGATTATAAATGGTATCAAAACTTTCCTCATCCACTTATGCATTTTATTTTCCTCGTTCACTGCACCAATCTAGGGAATGATCTCAGAGTTACAATCTAGTTATTTCGCTAAAAACATGTTTAAAAACCAGGTTCAGAAAATACTCGATACTGTCATCCGATACTCGTAGAAATAAACAATATTTTCGATACTCCAAGTTACTCAATACAATGGGTATTGATATTTTAAAGTATTCAATACTATCGGCATCGGTATCGGCACATCACTACACCTGACAATCTTTTTCATCAGCTACAATGCTTGCCTTAATGATTCACGTTTTAAGGAGGATAATTATACTGCTTGCCAGTTGCTAAGGAACATGCACATTCCACTATTTAGAGGCACTGGAAAATAATGAGGATGTTTCAAAACATTGGTTGCTACTCTGTTGTTCGATTTGCATAATTTGAATAAAAGTCACATGTCCAATGAGCTGTGGTTCAGTGAAAATCAGTGTTAGGGTGTATACTCATGCAGGTATTTTGCAAACATTACTGTAAATTTTCAGTCCATTTTTTTCTGCCAGAACCATTTCCCATCGGTTGAATGATGTTAGGCTGCATGCACAGAAGCCTGTCAGATGCATTCCACTATCTCCGCTCCATCGACGGAAGAGATTAGAGTGGTGTAAGGAGCATCGTGCTTGGGGGTGATCAGGAGTGGTCCATGGTGACGTTCTCCGAGGAGTCTCAGTTCTCTATGTAGAGTGATTCTGGGCATCAATTGATCTGGCGTGCAAAGGGAACTTATCACCAACAACACATTCGGGAAGTGCAACGTTTTGGTCAAGGAGTCATGGTATGCGTGGGGGGGGGGGGGCATCATGCATATTCATCTTTGCAGGAGGGTCTGTTACATCAGCACGGTATTGCAGGGAGATTCTTCTGGATCGTTTTTGTCTTTTCCGTGGAGCAATTCATCCAGACTTTGTTTTCATGGACAGCAATGCCCTTCCACACAGGGTGAACATGGTATCGGATGTTCTTGAGAGTGAGGATATCAAGCGTTTGCAGTGGCCCGCATACTTCCCAGATTCTCAATCCCATAGAACATGCCTGGGGCGCTCCACATGTGGCACAAAGGAATCTCCACATGTGGCACAAAGGAATCTCCCTCCCAGAATGCTGTAGGAACTGACAACTGCATTACAGGAAGAATGGGATAAGATCCTGACTGCTCTTCTCAACAGTCTGATGGGAAGCATGCCGAACAGATGAAAACATGCATTGTGGTTCAAGGAGACAATACTCACTACTAAGGGTCTCACATTTCAAACCGGTGACAAATAACCAATATTTTTCTTTAGTCACTCATTGATGCTTCATGATTCTTCTTCTGCTTTAGCCATTATGTTCAAATTCCATGCTATTTTGTGTTCATAAAGTCACTGTAATATGTCTACTGAAGTTGTGGTAACGTTTATTTCTTGGGACAGTATTTATGGACAAAAATGTTGCTGTTCTTTAGCAATTGTCAAGCAGTGTATAAAAAGTATTAAATAAATAAATAAATAAATAAATAAATAAATAAATGTGACTTTTATTTCTGTTTTATTTAAATCTTTGGAGAGATATAAGAAATTATTCTTAAACAAATAAGAGAATACAATTTGTAGGGTGTGCAGCTACTCAAGCCTTATTTGAAAGGTGTTGAAGCTTCCTTTCTTTTAGATAGACAATATTCTCTTAATATCAATTCAAAATTTTCTCCAAAAATTAATTGAAAATGAAATGAAAGCATTAATTGGAGAAAATTTATATTTCATATGGTGTTCCTAATGTAGTAACTTAATTTAGATAAGTTATGTTTATCTAATCATATTAGAAAATAAAGATCACAACTGATTGTGCAAGGGGGCAAGGATTGATAAATTGATATTATCAATATGAACAACCACATTCAGGACATGATTCCATGCTCTGTGACTGAATACAACTGTATTGAAACTGTGATGAAGAGGGATGTTGATAGGGCTGTGAACTGAGTCCCTTAACTCTTTCAATCCATCTGTGAAGTATTTTTTAATCTAGACAGAAATAATTCATAGCCTTTCTTTGATATTCTACAAAGTTAAGAATGCAATGTCGAATTTTCCTGGACAAACCCAATTGTACCCAAAATTCCAATGAACATTTTAAAGAATTCTTTCATTTTTCCAAAGTGAACATTCATTGTACTAATTCTAAGAATTTTTCAAGTGTTCATACTTACATTCAAATTTGAATATTGCAAAATTTCAGCGAACAAACAGCCTGAGGAGAGCCGGGCATATCAGCTAGTATCTATATAAATAACACCATATTGATAGGAAATTGGACAAGACCGAATATTTTGTTCATTTCATCTGGAGGTTCGTTTTAAGCAAGGTGTTTATGAATTCCATTGCCAGACATGGAGAGGTGATAAAGGTCAAAACTAACAACTATTCCGAATACCATTTTCCCCAAAAAACATTGTAAACGAGTTAAAAAAGGTGTAAAGATCCTGACCAACCCCTGAGTTGCTATAGCGGGGTTTGACTGTACTACACAATATCATTACATTGTAATTACAGTTTTGCTTATAGCTATTAAGATAACAAGATAGAGAAAATGTTAAAAAAACTTGTGACGAGTCTATAATTTGCACACCTCTCTTTAATGCTTTTTAATAAATATGGTCATATAAATAAAGGATTCAAAAATTGATTTGATTAACATGATAATTAAAATTGATGCATTTCGACCAGGGCTGAGTTTTTAGTAGTGAGTGAAATTGTGCTTTTTCCAAGCTTCCGCTCTTCTAAACGAGAGCAATTGACTATCAGCAGTCTTTTTTAAGGCTTCGCTAGAAGCAAGTGAGAGGGGGAGCACAATAAAACATTGCGATTGCTCAGTCCATGAATAAAGACAGATGAACAATTTTAAAGCAATAGAGTGCGTGCAGATTAGTCAAAGCTTATTGAATCGTGGTCAGATCACTTGATTGAGTTCATTGTTTCTTGAGATTCATTGGTTTAGCGAGAACCAAGAAAGAAAAATAAAGAACAACTGAGCGAAGATCAGAAACGGTTTTTAGTGGATTTGTTGGCATCCAATTTAGAGATGGGCCACCAACAAAATTAATAATTTGTTTATCAATAACACAATTTAAAAGTGTGTTTATCAGTACACACAATTTAAATTATCAGTACATATGAAATATTTTAAAATGTGTTTTAATTAAAAGAATATGCACTTACAAGGGCACCATCTGAACCTGTATCTCAGTTTCACACAAAATTGAAGTATGTTCTCATCTAAAGCTACTATTGATGCTTGCACGATGGCAAGCTTACAATCAGAAGAGTGGACTGGATGGCTAAATTTAACTCTATTTACTAGCAGCATGTTCTCATCTATACTCTATCCAATGAAAGTTGGAGTGGGCGTGTCCAGTCAAACTTCCTATTTCAATTGTTAGACATTGTTGCCGAAGTAGAATCAACAATGTCTAACATTTGAAATAGGAAATTTAACTGGACACGCCCACTCCAACTTTGTTGGACAGAGTATAATTTTTCATCCACATTGTATGAAGAGGACAAAACAAAGCTTGTCTGCATCAAGATGAAGCCTCCAGCCATATGTCTAACTTGACTGTTCAATTTATGTTGGATTTGGAAGATGAAATTGGAATTCACGTTATACCCTTTCATGATATCCCTGTCAAGTCACCAGATGCATTCCAGGTGGATTTCTGTGGATTTGGATTATTGAAACGAGCCTAGTTTGATGCCATCCAACAACCATTGAAAGTCTCTGGAAAGCCTGCAGACAGGAATGGAACAACATCAGCCTCCCCGTTCTGCAAACATCTCTTCTACAGTGGAAGATAAGGTGCAGGGCAATAGTCCGTAACCAGGATCATCAAATAGAACACAATTGTTGGTGGAGAAAGGGGTTTTCTTCGTGAATGAAAATAAAAAGAAATTTCACATTAATGTTCTAGGCTGTTTAATGTAACATTTATTAAATTAAAGTTTTGCATTAAAATGTTAAATTACTTTTAATTACTACTACTGTATTGGATTCAGATTGTCATAAAAAATAAAACTCAAAAGTACTTTTAATTATGAAACAGATAGCCTTGTTGCACTTAGTAGTGCATGCATGGTGTTTTTCAAAATGGTGCCTCCACACGAAGAATTCATAACTGTTGAATTGTTTAATTACTGCATAATAATTGCAAAAGACATGTTTCTAATGAATTGTATACTGCTGTTGCATAAAAATCGACTATGCTTTCCTTCTTGCAGTGAGCAAGTGCACCATCTTGATTTAATGTGAAATTCATAAAGCTCAGGCGCTAGTATCGTTTCTTGCACCTTTAAATATCACTCTAAAGTTTGTGAGATTGCTCATGCCTTTGGGTGACCAACAATGATACGTTTGAATACAAGGAAAGCCGTGATGTTGCAGGCAAAATGACATCAACTTGATATCATCACGAGTACTTTTCGGCCGTAAACAGGGCATTAGTCATCTACCAAATTTGGAGAAATCAAACAATTACTTCTTAAAGAAGAATATATATTAATGTCACTTTTTATATTTTTTGATCAAGCTAATTTTTGAATTTCTTTATTTAAATAGCCATATTACAAAGCTATTCTGGAAATACATCATCTATTATAATCTTGATGAATGTCATATATAGTTTTTATAGTTTATATTATAATTATATATATTATTTATATATATAATTTTAAGTACAAATTCCTTGGGATGGCTACACAACAGAACAAATATCTTACAAAGTAACTCAGAAGAAAGAAACCCTCAGTCTGTTGGAAATAAAAGAAGAACCATTTTGTCAAATCCTAAATAATGGTTTGAAAATTTCTATTGAAGATCGAAAAATTTCTTTCACGGAAATTAATTGTAAGCTTATAGAGAAGGTAAATTAATTAATAATACATATTTTTATTAAAGGATGTGGTATTCTAAATGTTAATAATATCTAAATAAATTGTGACATCTATTTTTTTTACATTTATAGCTCGTCTATTTTCAGAGACAAAGCGTAATCGCAAATCGAGTTTCTAAAGAAAAATTGGAAATGCTACAGATATCAGAAAAGCCTTCAATGTCATTTGATCATTCCCAAAGTGTTTTAACTTGTAGGGATTCACCAAACCCATTTTCACGAGACCATAAAAAGCCATTTACATCCTCGTCAGATCTTCAACATTCAGTTAGTGAATCATGGTATGTTTAAATGAACAGTACATGTATAAGGAAAATTTTGCTTACACTTTTTGTAGTGACAAAAAAATTGCTTCTGAAAGCAGTAATCCATATTTAATAAGCATAGTGTTACCAGATGACAAACTTTAAAAAAGAGGACATACAAGATTCACATCAAATTTGGACTCGAGAAAGGTTATTGTCCTTGACCACACAGGAGCAGGGCAGCCTACTCCTATTAATTTCCGTAATTTTGGTTATATAATACGCACCCGTGTAGTAAGTTTTTGAAAGATTTTGGAAAAATTTCTTGTGTAAAATACACATCCATGTATTATACGTAATTTATGTACCTAAGATAGCGATTCAGCAACAGGGAGTCGTCTGCCATTTGTTCAAACGCGCTTTGCATTACGGTCATCTGATATTTAAAAGCTTTAGACTTTTTATATTTCCATAAAATGAAGAAATGAGAAGTATTCAAGAAAAATTATCACAAAACAAAATTTATTCATTACATTTAAAATTTCATTATATCAGAAATAAATTTATTTAAAATCCTTCAAAATCGGAAACATCTGTGTCTGAGCAAAATAATTCCATCATTTCAGTAAGCAGTTCATTGTTAGGCCTAATTACCATTTCTTCCTCGACTTTGATTCTCCTGATTGAATCATCTACAGGAGGGTACAGATTAACGATTACACAGATACCTCAAATGAAGAAAAGACGTCCTATGGAGAAAATGAAAAGTGGTCACGTGATTGTGCCCCAGGCTATCCCCAGGTTCGCTACAATTGATGACTAGACTAAACTAACGTATTTAATAAAAACAATGAGTAATATACTTTCCACCACATAAAAAAAATTTAATATACACTTTTGGAGATTTCCATATAAAAAATTTTTTATTAAACATCAAAATACACGTAAGAGCGAATGTTTCTAAACAGCGCACCCGGCGTTAGCCTGGGACATGCTTACAATCGATGAAGTCAAAACAATGAGCTATAAAGTTTCCGTTACTTTAAAGGGCAAATGACACCAAATCGGAAGTTGATTTCATATATATTTCAATACTTTTGTGATACTAATATCAATTTTATTCTTTTTTTTTTAAATTTCATTTTTAATAAAGAAATCACAATTTAAAGGCCACTTTGGTAATAAAAATTAAGATGACGTCACGCGTAGCTAATGTTTTTGAATGGAGGTGGCCCCCATTTTGCTTATTTGTTGCCTCTTTATTATTATTATTATTATTATTATTATTATTATTATTATTATTATTATTATTATTTTTTTTTTTTTTTTGTTTGTTGCCTAGTAGCTTCGGGTGTGGCCTTCCGGTTTATCTGGCAGTTCCTCCTGATGCTGCCACGTCACTATTGTATTTTTTCTGAATTTAGCTTACCATTATTGTTTACATACTTTTTTATCAATAACTGTCTTTATTATAATTGTTGTTTTTTGTCCTAATGTCTGTTTTCGTTTTATTTTTTTTTATTGTCTTTTAAATATATTCTCATTAACCCCGTTTTTGGGCTTTCAGCCTGTTGGGGGACAACTTCGGATCTAGCCTTCCAGTTTATCTGGTTGGTTTTTCCCCGTTGTTGTTACATTATTATTATTATTATTATTATTATTATTATTATTATTATTATTATTGTCATTGTTTGGGGAAACCAAACTCTGATCAAGTCCGGAAGCCAATCCCAGAGGCGGACCCAAAAGAGGGCCAAAGCCCAAGGGACTCAAATGCGAGGGAGGGAAAGTTATCCACTCGTGGGAGTATTGATGTTTGAGTGTAGGAATTTCCTTACTATGTGACATGTGTTTAGAATTGTGGCTTTCTGTAAGGTTTTGTATAAGTGTGGGTTTAAATTTAGTGTTGACAGGCTTTTGTGTAGCGTGTGTGGAATAATCCCAGTGGCGGAAAGAATGATAGGAACAATGTGTACTCTGTTAACTCCCCAAAGGCGTTTTATTTCGTGTGCAAGATCCGTATATTTAGTGATTTTGTCAGTGTATGTCTTTTGTAAATTGTGTGTGTTGGGGATGGAGATATCAATTATGTAAGTCACTTTGTTTTGCTTATCTACTAGTGTAATGTCTGGTCTGTTATGAGGGATAGTTTTGTCAGTGATTATAGCTCTGTCAAAATATAGTTTATGTGTGGTGTTCTCTAAGACAGTGTCGGGGATATATTTATAGTAAGGAGTGTGAATGTCCCTTAGCTTGTGTATCTTAGCTAGATGTTGGTGTATGATGTTGGCTACCTGGTTATGTCTGTGCAAATAATCTGTCTGCGTGAGTATTTTGCAACTGGATATGACGTGTTGGATGGTTTCCTCTGCGATATGGCATTTCCTGCAAGACCCGTCAGTCGATTCTTTGATAATATGTTTTCTGTAGCTTTTAGTGTTAATAACCTGGTCTTGTATGGCAATCATGGTTCCTTCAGTTTCCCCAAAGAGACTCCCTTCACTCAACCAAAAGTTCGACGCTTTTTTGTCGACGTGTGGCTGGTTGAGGTCAGAAGGATGTCTACCGTGGAGTTGCTTTCCGAGCCACGATTGAAGTTTAGTGCATGTTGTAGGAATGTTATGGGTGTTCTGCATGCTGTTCAGATTCAGAGGTGTGTATTTTGTATCAGCCATGCAGACTGCTTTGTGTAATGGTGATGTGTGTTGTTTAGAGTGAAAGAATTCTCTGAGTGACTGAGTCTGTTTCTGGTGTAGATCTGTTATGTCAATAAGACCTCTGCCTCCCTCTGAACGAGGCAGGGTGAGTCTTTCAATAGCTGCGTGTAGATGGTGCTTTCTGTGCTTTGTAAGCAGTTTACGTTGTTTCCTTTCAAGTCCCTCAAGATCTGTGTGTGTCCACTGTATGACTCCAAAGGAGTAGGAGAGTATTGGCGTGGCATAAGCATTGATGGCCTTGATTAAATTTCTGGAATTTAAGTGCGTTTTAAGTATTGTCTCTAGCCTATGAAGATATTGTTTAGTGAGTGTATTCTTTATGTGTTTGTGCTCCAGAAGCTTGGCTTGCTTAAATCCTAGATATTTGTAAAATTCGTCATTTTCCATAGCAGCAATGTGATCTGGTTCATCTAACGTGAAGCCCCCTTCCCTGAGTACTCCATTTTCAATGTGAATGGTTTTGCATTTGTCCAACCCAAACTGCATGTGTATGTCTTTTGAAAAGGTTTGTGTAATGTCAAGTAATTGGTGCAATTGTGTTTGTGTGGAGGCGTAGATTTTCATGTCGTCCATGTAGAGTAAGTGTGAGAGCGTGTAGTGGCAGCTTTTATTATGTTTAATTGTGTAGCCGTAAGTTGTGCTATTCAGTCTGTTGGAAAAGTGCATTTAGTGCAAGACAAAACCAGAGTGGGCTCAGTGAGTCACCCTGGAAGATGCCCCGGTTTATCTGTATTTTGTCAGTCGTGATGGTTTCACTGTTGAGTGTGAGGTGTAGTGTAGTTCTCCAATGCAGCATTGTACTTTCTAAAAAAGTGATAAGTGTAGGGTTTATTTTATATAATCGTAGTGTATATAAAAGCCATGAGTGTGGGACACTATCGAAGGCCTTTTTGTAATCAATGTAGGCTGCATGGAGGTGTCGATGTTTATTGTGAGTTTGCCGTAGGACCACACTGTCTATCAGGAGTTGCTCCTTACAACCCATGTGGTTTCTACGGCATCCTTTTTGTTGCTCAGTGAGAATGTTGTTTGTGTCTATGTGTGTATAAATTTTGTTTGCGATACAGGCAGTTATTATTTTGTAAAGTGTAGGCAAGCATGTGATAGGTCTATATTGTGTGGGATCTGTAGTGTTATGTGACTTTGGTACCATGTATGTTATTCCTTGTGTGAGGAAATGTGGCAATGTCTGTAGTGTTTGCAAAGTGTTGGAAATCTGTTTTGCAAGGGCCAGATGCAAACAGGTGAAGCGCTTATACCAAAAGTTCTGAATCCTATCTACACCTTCCAATTGTGAGTACGTTTAATGACTTGTGAGAGTTCATCTGTTGTTATGTCAGTATAAGGCATGTTTGATAGTGTGGATGCTAATTGCTCCTCTTCCCTGATCCAGCTAGCTTCCCTATTATGTTCAACTGAGACAGACCAAAGAGACGACCAATAATGTTGGAGTGCTGTTTGTGTTGGCAGACCAGTGTTTTGTGTCTGTGTATAATCTTTGTTTAACTGCTTATAGAATGTCTTCTCATTGTTTGCGAATAACTTGTTCTGCTGTTTGCGCTGAGTGCATGTTTTGTATCTCTTCAGGCGTTGTGTTTTTGCAGCTAACTTTTGTTTTAATGTGTCCATATATTCTGTAATGTGTTGATTGTGCTGCTCATGTCTGGTGTGTGTTTTAATCTTCTTAAATAATTGTCTGAGGCGTTTGTTCTGCTTTGATGAAGTGTTGTTTTTAGTGTACTGCGTAAGTCTACCTAACTGCTTGCGGATTTCGTCAATCTCAGACTCAATCCGCTTTTGCCATTTAGGTTTCTGTTGGGTATATGAATTTTGTGTGTTTTTATGGATTGGTTTCCTACCCAGTGTGGATATAACTGTAAGAGCCCCAGTGTAAATAAGTAGGTGTATGTATTCTAAAGACAGATTTTCTTCAATGTACTGTGGTAAGATATGTGTGTTCATGTAAGATAAAATTTCCCCTGTTTTGCTGTTTATGTTTATTTTAGGTATACTTGGTCTTTGTGTGGGATCTGTTCCCGTGTAAACTGTAAGGTATCTTTGTAGGGTGTCATTTAATGTTTCAATAAGTTTGGTATTCATGTTGTTTTGTGGATGAATATCATGGTGAAGTTCATTGTTGAGTGTGTGTTCTACAAGTTCATTAGTGATGTCAATGTTAGTGTTTGATTCTGTGTGTTGAGTGTCAGTTTGTGTAGATGGCTCGTGTTCTTGTAGCTGTTGTGCAACTTCTTGCTTTATTTTCTGTAGGGTGGGTAAGGGTATTAAATTTTTCATAACAATTGTGCGACGCTGATCTGCAATGCGTTGTTCAGTGACTGTGATGTGAGGATATGTCTCTTTGAAAATGTTATATAAGCGTTGTCTGTAAGCTGTAGTGTCAGTTTCCAATTTAGTGACTGCGTAGTAGGCTCGCATGATAAAACAGTTTATGTCATTGGTCCATTTCATGCGTTGGCGTGGCTTGCCTGCCTTAGTGGTCGAGGGCAAAGAAGCTCTTGAAACACTAGGGACAGGTTGTGGCATTGCAGTAGCCGAACAGGGGTTGGTGCTGCTTTCTCCACCAGTGGCCCTGGGAGATTGTGGCATATTTTTTGAACGTGAGCCTCTGCCTAACCCACGAGCGCGGACCTTGGTAACCCGGGTGACGTCCGAGCCGGTATCAGATAACGCACTAGCACTAATCATATTGATCACCAATAAATGGGTGGTCCTGTTAGCCATCTCCATCATCAGCAGGCCCTTGGTTGATGTAATCAGCTCATCAGCCCTACTGGGTCATCTGGACCCTCAAGATTAATCTAAGGGTAGAGTAAATCAGACCTGTTAACCAGGGCCATCCCTCTAAGATGTTGCCCCCCTCGCACGACGTGGACGTAGGACCACACGAGGGGACGTAGGACCATACGAGGGGGACGTAGGACCACACGAGGGTTATTATTATTATTATTATTATTATTATTATTATTATTATTATTATTATTATGTGCTCCAGTAGAAGCAAAACCAAATATCTAAAGAAGCATAAACTCCTTGAGTCAGACAGTTTCTAGTTGTTTAGTCAAGACCCAATTCAAAATAATTGCTTGAATATGTTTAGGGTGATTGATACATCTCGTTGATTCACACTTAATAATTGATTTTCTAATTTCTTGAGACATTTCATTCCATGTTCGTATAGTATTAAAAGGGAAAAAAATCTTTCTCTCCATGGCGAGATAATATCAGGCGGTTGAATAAGTAAACATTTAGCTTGTCTCACATCTGGCAAAGTGAAAATCGTATTGTTGAAAAATGGCGCTCGCTTTATCAATAGAGCAGAAATGCAAAGTTGTCGAATGGTATTTCGAGACAAAATCACCTGTAACTGTGCAAAGAAAGTTCCGGAAGGAGTATAAGTGTCGAGACGCACCATTTATAAATAAAATGTGCAGGATGATTGATATTTAAAAAGGCTTTAACTAACTCCCTAATCTAAATCATTATTTTCATTGAAGAAAAGGTAAGAATCTTATATTCCTTACAAATATGTGTAATTAAACACCTAATTGGTAGATTGAATGCAGTACGAACAATGTTATTATAAGCAACTTTTAACCTCTCTGGTGTATATGTATTCTCGGGCATCCATATTACCATCCCATATATAATTTTAGGTAGTATCTTTCCCTTCAGAATGATAAACATTTCTTTTCTCGTTAACGTGCATCATAGCCTCTGCACAAGATATCTTAATTTGTTACATATACCAATAACATGTTCAACATGTGTACTAAATTTTAAGTCATGATCATAATACAGTACATGTATAGAGTGTGAGGAGTTGTGCAGAACGCTAACTGGGGGCGTTTTTTGAAAAGAATGTACGGGAAAGCATTCTCAGTGTAGGCGCAGGAGTGCATTCTCGAAAAGGGTTGAAATAAAGTCTTGCAGCGTTTGAATCCGTTTCTATCTTCATGTTAATCCCAAGAAAAACATTTGAAAAGGAAATCTATTCAATTTTCTGATAATCTACTTAAATTTTCTGGGAAGCTCGTACTTCCAGAAAATTAGCGAATTTATTTGAAATGGCTTCGTCTAGTCATTCTCACAACAGTTGTTGTGTGTATGGCTGCAGCTCATAAAATCTTAAAATGGGCTTCTAATAATCATTTTTTAATTTTAATGTGTAGAAAGAAAAAGAAACCGTGAATTTTTACATCTAATAGTGGGGTTCTAGAAAATACACAATTTGTATCTTTGACAACATCTAAAAAAAATTTTCTTCAGCAGTGAAACTTCCTCTTGTTTGTTCTCTTTATTTTTAGATAAAAGAATTAGAATTTTATTTTTCATTGACTTGTAAGTTAAAATAACAGATGATAATAAACTTCCTTCCTCTCTGTACTTTCTTTTTGATGAATTTTTCCATTAAAGGGGAAAATTAATTTTAGACTTGTCTCTTTCTTTATCAGGGTAGCCATGGCAGTGCCAACTCTATAATATGTTTAACCGAGGTCTAGTGGGAACTTTTTCCACCAAAAAGTACCATTTTCGTGAAAATGCCTGAACTTTGGGAAAAACGGCCAAGGGAGCCTGTTTCTATAAGTGATTAGAATAATTTGAAGAATTTTTATGCTAACTGGGTATACAGTAGGATTACTGTAGATAAAAGAATTTTTTTGGACACTGTAAGGTCGGTCTCAGGTTCTGTGTATTGCAGATAGAAACAAAGTAAATACATTTTCTGGGGTAGTTTTGCATGAGGATTATTATGAAAAAAGTAGTTTTCAAAACTTTGCAGTGGTTTCCGAGATAATTGGACCCTAATATGCATAGATATCAAATCCTGTCACATCCGAGAGATTGGTCAGAGAGAGTTCACGTAACTTTTATTACAATTTACATGTAATATTCTGTAAAATTGCCAACTTTCGTTTTAGTCTGACTTATTCTGCCCTTTCAGGATAAATTTTAATTTTGGTCACTTTCTGAGAAATTGCATTTTCATTAAACGTTGCCGGAACTTTAAGATCCTGAATATTTGTAGCAAAGTAATTTGCCCTAATTATTAACAATGACAAATGGGCTATTTTTTAAATTTAAGCCACTTTTGGCAAACAATATTTCATTTTAATCAAAATGTATCCCCCCTTTCTACATAGTTGCTATGTAGTTTATAAAAAATGCCCTAAAGGGCAATGAAAAAGTTTATAATAAGAAACTTGTTTTAATTTGTCCATGGAAAAAGTACACAAGCATGGAAAAGGAGAAGACAAGCAGCAATCTACCTGGCAAAAGTTTGTTCTGTTCTGTACTATTTTTTCATATTATCGACCCGCATTTTAAACCCCTTGAACCTGTACAATAAAATGTCATATTATTTTGTGCTCAGCTTATTTCAGTGAAATACTTGCATACATCAAAAATCAATTTCAATGTTCATAGAAAAGCAATTATGAATGCAATGCTATGCAAAACTACTGTAATGCACACAAAATTTTGAACATAGTCAAGTGTCATTTATTGTACAAGCTGCTAAGAGATAAGTAGAAAGTGAAGGAACACTCTCAGTCTGTTTAGCAGCATATTATATTGAAACAATGTCAAAAAAATGCGTTTAATTTGAAAACAAACTTTTACATATTTGGTATAAACAGTATGAAGCATTAACTTTATAATGGATTTTGAAGCTTTAGGGAATGTACGGCATAATGGCAGTGTCTTACGTATTGATCACTGTTGTAAGCTGAGCACAAAATAATATGACGTTTTATTGTGCAGGTTCAAGGAGTTTAAAATGGGGGTCGATAATATGAAAAAACAGTACAGAACAGAACAAACTTTTGCCAGGTAGAGTGCTGCTTGTTGTCTCCTTTTCCATGCTTGTGTACTTTTTCCATGGATAAACTAAAACAAGTTTCATATTATAAACTTTTTTCATTGCCCGTTAGGGCATTTTTTATAAACTAGTTAATGAAATGGAAAACTGCACAGATGAATTTGCACCTAAAATTTTTACATTCACCAGAAATATAATTTCTAGCTGTTGAGATCTTTAATAGAATTTTGATTTAATTTTTAATATAAGATTTTTTAATTCTTTTCTTAATAAAATCCTGTAATTGCTTTTTTTAACGTTTGTTTCTATTTTATTTGATGGTTGATTAATATTAGTTTTACGTTTAAAAGAAGCTAATATTTTAATTCCTTCTTATTTTTTGCGAAAATCAAATAAATTTTCAAATATAATTCTTTTCCTTTATTCAAATAACTCAGTATAAAGGAATCATTTTCTTTTATTTTCCCAAATCCAAGTCGAATTTCATTTCAATATGTGTTAATTCAATACACTTCTTTCCCGCAAGTTTTTTCGCACATTTGTCGCTAGGTGGCAACCTTGTTGTTTTTCGAGCAAACTCCTCACACTCTATATTCCTAATATCTTCTGAGTTTGAATCGGTCTCGAAACATTCCTATCAATACACAAGGTAACCGTTTTCCTAGTATTAATTTTCATGCCTCGTACTTGAAACCAGTCTTGGAGCATCTTTATATCATCACTAATATCTCTGTTAATCTCATCACTAATATTTCTGTTAATCATCACTAATATCTCTGTTAATTCTTTTTTAAAGAATTTGTAACTTTTTTCCAAAAAAACTTCTTGTTTTCTTATATCACATTCTTTCTGATTATTTATTATCTCAATAGCAATATTTTTGGTGTCATTTGCCCTTTAACATTAATTGTCGCATCTGTGTAATCGTTAATCTGTGAGGAGGGATAATTCCTGCTTTCACAAAAGCATTTCAAGTTGTATTTTCTTGAACTCTGCCATGCAAAATATATCCATTTGAAAGATAATTCAAACGTTTTGTCTTCACATCTTTACAAAGATCAGTTAGTAGCAAAAATCGGTAAAAGTGCGGAATAGCATCCCCTAACTTCATTGACTGATATCATTAGGACTAGTCGAATTCATATATTGCATTTATGACTGTGTTACCTCTAGTTAATGGCTGAGTGATTTGCCATACTTTTTGAATTTTATTATTACAGATATCACGCAATACCAGTTGCTAAACCACTGTGCTCGTAGGCTTAGCCACCAAAAAGAAAGGCCTGCCCAATTACTGCTGAGGCAGGGCTTGGAGCCTGACAATAAATGGCGACTTTAATTCTCTTAACTGACACCAGTGGCACTGCATACCTGAGAAGTTCAAGTGTTGCTCAAGCTGAAGGCTGCACGAAAAATTTTATCTAAGAGCTAATTTCACTACAGATTTAAATTTTCCTTTTCAGATTTGACAATTCCTAATAAATAGTAATTGTTTAATTATAAAGTTCAACTTAATGATTAAACAAAAATGACTTTATTAATGGAGTTAGCTGTTAGTTTACAATCTATGTAGGAATCTATTAATTAGCATTATTTTTATATAAAAATATAAACACACTTCCACCACACCATATAATGATATAAAATATAAATATCAAAAAGAGCAGGTTTACCGGTATTTATATAATACTAATTAATTTTGAAATTAGACAAAAATTTCTTAAATGCTTACAGTGGTCGCCGCTTAAAGGGCAACTGACATCAAAATTCGACATATATATTTTTTGTCCTAAAATTATAGAGGACATTGAAAAAATAAATTCTGCATAAAATGTTTTCAAATATCACTATTATTTTCAGAGTTATTTAATTTTAAAAATTAACGCCTACATCAGCACACTTGACCGTCTGACGTCAGAGGCGAATAAGTCTCTATCGCTTTCACAGATTAGTATTAATCAGTATCTTTTCAATGCTATTCATCGCCTCGCTGTGCCCAATTTTTACTGTTTTTTTGGCCGCAATAATAAGAGCAAAATAGGCATCGCTTTTTAGGCATTTTTTTTTTCAAAATAACTTTTTTTTTAAATTTCTGTCACCAGTTCATACAGATAGGGTTAACTATTTGCAAATTCAACCTTTCAATGTGATATCGGTAGAAGGGTGGATCAAATGCTGTTCCTATTGATTAAACAGGTGGTGGCCTTACAGTATAACAGAGGGACATCAGGAGTTCCAACCCACCCACCGTCATCACCACTGACAAATATTCCCAATCCGGAGTTTACCGCCTGAATTGTGCGTTTTGCGACAGATTCTATGTAGGATTATCGACCCGCAATTTTGCAGTACGATTCAAAGAACACATTGACTCGTATAGAAAACGAGATCGTATTTCCCACTATGCAAACCACCTCGAAGATTCCGGACACGCTTTAAAGACACAAGAAGATGTTATGTCTGTCTTACATATCTGCAATAGACCAGAAAAAACTGCTACCCTCGAAGCGATCGAAATATTCAAGGCCAAGAAGCGATCGAAACTGTCCTCCCCCCACCTGCTTCTCAATTGTCAAACAGACTTTAATGTATATGCAATACTTAACTCTTTATCTGATCTATTATGATTCTTTTTTTCTCGGTTTCTTTATTATGGTTTATGTTTTCTTTTGCATTTTGTTATTTCTTGCCTGTTTATTTTATTTTTTGTAAATCCTCTTGTCCTCAGACAACCGGATAAGTTCTCTTTTCGGTCCGCGTAAACACGCACCATCCCTTTGTATATTTTGTTTTTGTATAATTTATAAAATTAGCGTTTACACTCTTTTTATTCTATTGGCCATTATAATTCAAAAATCTGTGCTTTATTCTATTTATCCTATTGGCAATTATTTCCTCTTTAATTCTTTTGTATCCTATTGGTTCATGTATTTGCATAATTTGTACCGCTGTTCTGTATATAAAGGCTTGCATGCCTCTTGCTGTATATATCCGTCAATATTCTCTTTAATCTCCAAAGAGGCAGCAAAATCTCCGCTCTCCATTTTCACAGAAAAACGTTTTTATTAACTGTTTTATGATTAAAAAACCATTATTGTTTCACAATTAAAAACGACTTCTTTTTGTAACAGCTTGGCAAACCTACGCTCATACTTGACGAGAGCCAGTGGCGCGAGAAAGATCTAGAACATTCCAAACCTCTTCTCACGTGCCTCTCTGCGCTCTGCCTACCTTGTGCACTATATAAATATCTCGGGTAGCCTAGAAATAATTTTTTTTAATAAAATAAAAAATAAAATAAAATAGTTATTGCTTTTAAAATGTTGATTCTATACAAAATATTTTGCAGAAAATACCGGGTGGGCAAGAAATAACGTGAGGTGTTCAGAGCTCGCTAGCGGGAATTCTATTAGGCCAAATGCAGTACATTTTGGTGTATATACTTAGTGGAACATGCAGTTTCGATTTCTGCAAAAAAAAAAAAATAGTACCAAAAGTCGCCATAGGGGGCGCTTATTTCAAGAAAAAAATGAATACATTTGCATAAGCACGTTCCGTGTTGAGCAATCATGACAATAAAAGGCAAGGCTGAGGATTCCCCATCATTCACGAACGAATGGCCTGACGATGACGCTTACTCTGCCTGACCGGGCGTTATTAGTCAAGTTGTTTTATCAGAAGAGCGACAATGCAAGTGCTGCCCTTCGTGAATTCCGGTGATTGAAAACGTTACGAAGAGGACCGATGAGCATAACTAACTTACGGAAAATGATTGAACGATTTGAATCTACCGGAACTCTAGGAGTGCAACCAGGCCGGGGACGCAAACGAATCAGGCAGCAACACGTTGAAGAAGTTGCAACTGCTGTTGTGGAACAGGAGATGACTACTGTGCAGGGTACCAGCAGTGCACACGCCATAGCACGCCAAACAGATATCCCATATTCGACGGTGAGAAAAATAATACATAAGATATTGACATTTTATCCCTATAAACTCACACCTGTTCAACAATTGCTTCCTGGAGATGAACGTACCCGAACTGACTTTTCGTTGAGATTTTTAGCACGTATGGAAGTGGATGATGCATGGCCATGGCAAATTTTATGGAGTGATGAGGCACATTTTTATTTGAATGGTGATATCAATACCCACAACTGCCGTATTTGGGCTGCATCAAATCCACAAGTGTGTCTGCCAACTCCTATGCATTCACCGAAACTAACAGTATGGTGCGGCTTTACTGCTTCTTTCATCATCGGCCCGTACTTTTTTGAAGAAATCCGTCCCCGTGGACCGGTGACTTGTTCCGTCAATTCTGCCATGTATGCCGATATGCTCGAGAATTTTGTGATACCACGATTGCAGGAAAAGGGTTGTCTGGATTCTACCATTTTTATGCAGGATGGTGCGCCACTGCACATCGGACGTCAGGTGCAGCAGATCTTGCGAGAACGTTTTTCAGACAAAAGAATTATTAGTCGTGCATTTCCCATGGTATGGCCACCCAGGTCGCCTGATCTCAACTCTTGTGATTTTTGGTTATGGGGATATTTGAAAAGCCTTGTGTATCAAGCACACGTTCCTGACCTCTCAAATGTCAGACTGATTAATGCAGATATGCTGCGAGCTGCCGTAGAAAATGTCGTGTACCGCATGCAGCTATTGGAACAGCACACTGGTGGTCATATTGAAACACATTTGTAATTAAAAATAAAACATTGTTTATTGTTGTTACTAAAGTTGGTTTGTACGGTATTTGTTCATTTGACAATTAGGTATTCATTGTTTTCTTGAAATAAGCGCCCCCTATGGCGACTTTTGGTACTATTTTTTATTTATTTTTTTTTGCAGAAATCGAAACTGCATATTCCACTAAGTATATACACCAAAATGTACTGCATTTGGCCTAATAGAATTCCCGCTAGCGAGCTCTGAACACCTCACGTTATTTCTTGCCCACCCGGTACTTTATTACTCCATAGACACTTGTAACAATAAAAATAAGTATAATAATTTTGAGTAAAGGAAAATTTTGTGAAAAAAGTTGGTTGTCACAAATAAATTTGTAAATATAATATATTGAATAATTATTTGGGTAAAGAAAAAAAAATTGTTACAACTGGGATTCGAACCCACCATCTCACACTAATAATTTGATTTGTGAGTAGCAACCATGCTGCTGTCTGAGCTATCGGATCACTTACAATCAAAGAGGAAAACTTTCCCTTATATATGGTGCTCGAAACTTTAAATCATCTTTTTTTCAAAATTGGCTGATCAGTGTGCCTTAATATTTAAGTATATTAACATCCTAAAGGTACACTACAACTATATGAAGTTTTGTATTAAACTAAAATTACGAGGTCGTAATGTCCCCTTGTTAGAGATGATGTTGGCCAGAGCATCCTCATCTGCTTCCATGTTGGTTGATTGTTTCACACTTGGAACTTCTTGGTCAATCATTAACCAATCATTGAAGATATCGTCACAGCTTTCTCTCTCAATTCTTCTTCTTTTTTTATCGTTTTTCCTAGCAGTGCTCGCAAAATTTGCAAACATTCAGCAGCTTCACGTTCATTACACTCCATTGAACGAAACTGGTTCAAAAGGTCAACTTTTTCACTTGCTGATAAATCACATCTTTTTCTCTTCTGAGCCATTTCTCTTCATCTAACCTAACCTAACCAGTGTTGCCAACTCAAATTTCAGGAAACAATTTCGCTTAATCACGTTCTAAAGGAAACAAGAAATTTAGTGCAAATTCAAAGACATTATAAAACAATTTATACATGCTACTGTATAAAAAAAGAAAAAAATTGGTCACTTACTTTTGCTGCGAAAGCCCGGTGTCTTCACAAAAGGATGCTGTGTTCTGAATTCCATTCACACGTATGGAGTTTATATAAACGTAATTGACCAATCAATATAATCTGTAAGTTTGGGGAGCAGTGCCAACACCTCCTAGGGAGAAGGCCTGCGGACAAAAGGTGTATACATTGTTACATCATCATCAAGCAGCTATTGTTAATCGTATTTCTACCAGTAAAAAGCCCTAAATTTGGCTGCTTGATGATGATGTAACAATGTATACACCTTTTGTCCACAGGCCTTCTCTCTAGGAGGTGTTGGCAGTACCCATTGGCTTAGAGGAAAATCAAAAGTGGATATTATAAGTGGAGTATTCATTTATCCGACGAGATGAATTAGTAGAATTCATGAACTACTTCTGAAAAAAAGTGACCATATTAAGCGGAGTGTGGCCACACAAAGCGAAAATTTGTTACATAGGAAACAGTTAAAAATTCCCACACCGAGCTGCAGTGACCATAACAAGTGGCTATATTAGAGGTAGCTACATAAGCGGCGACCACTTATTAATCGAATTTTTGTCAACATTCAAAAATAATTAGTATTACAGTAATTTTCGGTATTAATGCTGTGGCATTTCTATTAAATAAAGTGAAAATTTTGACGTGTGCTGCTTTTCAGTCGCTACGTTGTAACTATCAGAGATTTTCCAAAAGTTAAAAAATAAAAACATAAAAAAATTCTTCTATCCATGATTTTAGGCCTCCTTCATATCGTTTCTCTCAACGATATAAAATGAGTAGTGGCAATGTATTCCTTGATTTATATTTATTGATGAATTTCACATCCTGTTAATTAAAAATTCACTCTGATAGTGATCGAGCATGAGCATTCATCGATAGCAGCGGATTGAATCACCAGGACACTGGGAAAAATCCCAGTGGGCCAGACGGGTGGCTTTACTTTCTCGTGGTTGAGTGCCTCTTTCGCTGATTTTTCCCATTACTTGTCCAGTGCGATGTTCTGCCAGTCCACCCATGTTCATCGATTAACGTGAGCACTGTATCTAAAAACTTCCCACCACGGATGAGGTAAAAGCCACTGTTACCTTATCCGTGCTTCCTGCTCTTATCGTTCTCATCGTTCACTGCACGACCAATATGATCAACTTTCAAATCTGATCATGTTCAAGAGCACCTGATCACTTTCGCTACTTTCGCTTTGCAATAATGCTGACAGTGAAAGCGTATCCCATCTTGAAGTTTGTTCCCAATGCGTTTATAGTTTTGTAATGAATCTGAAGACACAAAATAGGTCAGGATACACGTTTTTTTTTGTAGGATGAATCTTCCCTCTTAGGTGACGGGCACTCGCTACACAATTCGCTACAGCCAACTTCCGCAGCCTGCTTGTGATTGGTGCACACACCCAGTTATAGTGAAAACAGGAAAGAAATTTTTCTTTGAGGGGAAACACGAAATAACACTGAAATACAAGCTAGCTGTTGGCATATTTCTTTTCTGTTTTTTAATTAAAATTTCTTATAGCCAGATATACGGTAGGGGCGAAAGAGCTCAACATAAAAGCGAAGATTGTTTTAGTTTTGTTGTTTTTTTTCCCTTCTTTCATCTGAATTTGCCGGCCAGGTGGCCGAGAGGGCTAGGGTGTAGGCTTTCTAGTTCTCGAGTCCACCTGGTCGTGGGTTCGAATCCCACCGTGGGCATGGATATTTGTGTTTGTTCCAGGCTGCGTATAGATATAACTTGTGTAAAAGGTGCAAAATTACCTTAGTAGTCGATGCCTAAAATTCTAATAAACCAACTAACCTTTCATCAGAATTTACTGGTATTTTTTCCTCCTCTTTTTTTTATGTTATGATTTCATTTCAATTCTGTCCTTCAACTTCCCCCCCCCCTCCTTTTTCCCCCCTTTTTTCTTTTTATGGAGATGTCTTATAGTAATCCAATTCCTTTAGATGATTTTAATGCTTTGCTTTCTAATCGATTTCCAGACCATCTTCAACTGCCCTTATTTTTGTGCTGTCTAAATACTTGCAGCATCAAAGCAAAATTTCATCTTTTCATACCTGTCTATCTATGTTAAGTTCTTTGCCACATATTATCGCTCTGACCGGAACTTGCACCTGTTCTTCTGCTGACATTCCCCCTTTGGATGATTACTTCTCAGCAGCAATCTATCGGGCATCTAAGAGGGGTGGTGGTCTTGCCCTTTTTATTTTTAATTCTCTTCATTTTTCTATTTGTTCGCTGTATACAGTGATTACGGTAGATTATGAGATACTCACAGTTCCTGTTAATAAAAAGTTTTTTTTATTACTATCTATCGCCTCTTTCCGGTCAACTTTCTGTTTTTTTGAATTTTCTATCCTCTCTACTTTTGGACCTTAGTCTATCTACCAAGTCAATAATTTTATGGGCGATTTTAATTTAGACTTTTCTAAATCTTCTGCTAACTCTGATAACTTTCGAGACCTAATGTCTTGCGCTGGCCTGTCTCAAACTGTTTTTTCTTTTACTCATTTTTCTTCGGTTTATAATTCATATTCTTGTTTAGATCGATGTTTTGTGGCTCACACTAATAATTGTTTTAGTAGTTCTTTGGATTTGGCCATTTCTAACCACTTCTCTATTTTTTACTTTCAGACTTCTTTATCTTTGCCTGTATACCAACCTTCACATTCCAGACATAGATTAGTTACTTTTCCTAGATTGGCCATTGTTCACTCTTATCTGGATTTAATGGATTGGCTTGACATTTTGGGCACCACTGAAGATGTTGATGTCCTAATGGAGAGGTTCTTATCCCATATCTTCATTGGTTACGATCGTTATTTTCCTTTTATATTACCTTCTCCTTGTAATATTAGTTGTCCTTTCAAAAAGCCCTGGATGAACACATACATTTTGAATTTAATTTCTCATAAGAATGCTTTGTATTTGAGATTCCGTCTTAACGCCTGTCAGCGAACGAAAACCAAATTTCAATCCTCCAATTTTGTCCGTAGTATCATTAAGTCCACTAAAGCCTCTTATTACGCCCAGTTCTTCCAAAACATCTCGCATAATAGAGCTAAATGGTGTTCAATTAACAATTTGATTAATGGCTCTTCCGCTGTTACTTCCCCATTTGCAGATCCTCATAATCTCAATTCTTCTCTCCTGTCCGAGTTCCTAGAGACATTGTTACCTTCGTCTTCTGATAGTTCACTCCTTTCTCAGGCCTATCCTTTTGAGGTCCCTAATAGCTCCTTTTCTTTATTTTTGTTCTCTGCCTCTCCGGAAGAGACATCAAAGGTCATTCATCAATTAAAATCCTCGTCTTCTCCTGACCCTCTTGGTCTACGTGCCAATTGTTATGTCTCTACTTAGAATTATGGAATAGGGAAAGCATTTACCTTGTTCAAGTGTGGCTACTGGACTATGGCTAAGACGCCGACATGCTGCAAAGATGACATGGAATACTGACTTCAGTACAAAATTCGGTTGCTCCACAACAGCTTCATCTTCATTATTGCACGATGAACAACAAACAATGGCTGATGAAGCTGCCACGATAGTTTCCGTGTCTGCAGCTCAACAATGCCCACTTGTTGACTGCCAACACAACATTCCTCCCGTCGCACTGAAGCTGGGGAAAATACCGCTGGAGCGGACGATGTTCACGCATCGAGTGCCGAGGAGCGATGGGTGCTTCCTGTTCTCGGTGAGACCGAGCGACCACTGGTGGATGAACAGGTTCCTTAGCTGGTGCAGGAGCCGGTGATTCGGGCTGCGTCGGCTCTGTCAAGTAGTCCTGTTCATTATACTGCCCGTGCTTGGTTCGCTCTGGCTCATGGACAGCCGGCATTAGGCTTGACGGTTGTTTGTCGTTGTCCTCACCGCTGAAGCGTACTCATTGACGAGGACGTTCTTCTTCATTGTTACGTCGTGACGCACTTGTCAATTCCCCAGCTCGTGACTCGTGGCTGTCACATGCTTCCAACCGACGAGGCACACTGCGAGCTCTGTTGCTTTCGAGCAGACGAGGCTTCAATTGGTCAATGTGCCGTTTCAAACTTTCCTCGCCCATGGCTACTTCATAGTGCAAATCGCCTAATCTGTGCAACACAACGCCTGGCACCCATTTCTCGCAGATAGGTCTCCCCAAGTGTACGTACACTGCCTGTCCCTCTCGCCGGTGGCGGTATTTCCGCATCGCTTGGCTTTCTTGTTTCTGCCAAACACGTCGACTTACTTCTTGCGGACGCATCAAATCCAGTTGCGCGCGCAACTCTCTTCCCAACAAAAGCTTGGCTGGGGATTCCTCGGTAGTGGCGTGTGGTGCTCGACGATATCGCTCCAGGAATATATTTAAGTTTTTATTTAGTGTCGCTCGTGTCGTGCCCATTGCTTTTAAAGCATTTTTTACTGCCTGTACATAGCGCTCCACTTGTCCATTAGTGGCGGGGTGATAGGGTGCTGTGCGCTTATGGAATCTAACACCATGCTTTTGGAAAAAAAGTGGAGAATTCGGTCGAGGTGAATTGGGGACCATTGTCTGTAACGACGGTGGATGGCACTCTATATGCTGCAAAGAGCTCATCTAAAATTGCTGTTGTGGCTCCCGTAGTCGTCGTCATTGTCGCTTTCACCTCCACCCACTTGCTGAAGGCGTCAACAATGATGAGGAGCATCTGCCCTGCAACGGGTCCTGCGTAGTCTAGGTGAACTCTCTCCCAGGGCCCTTTGGGATATTCCCAATGGTGGAGTCGGTATGGTGCTGGTGCATTCGAATGTGTCGCGCACTCGACACACATTTTGGCAGAGTGTTCTATGTCTGCATCAATACCCGGCCACTAGATGAATGAATGGGCTAGGCCCTTCATCTTGCCTATTCCCAGGTGTCCGGTATGTAAATCGACAAGTATGGGCTGTCGCAAGGATGGGGGAATCACCACCCGGTGTTCAAACATCAATCAAACATCCGGCGCTAATGCTGTAGTGGTCTTCGGGTGATTTATATCCGGCTCGGACTAAATCATGTCCGCTCTCAAGCTCCTGTACGATCCTACCCAATCTCGGATCACTCCTGGTGGCTTTCGCGATGAATTCTGACCTAATGGGAAGCTGGTTGATCTGATGGACGGAGAACAGTTCAAAACTATCTTCCTCCTCCTCTTCCACTTTGTTGAGAGCCAAAAGTCTCGAGCAGTAGTCTGTGTTGGTGTGTTGCTTTGTTGCTCTATATGTAATGGCAAAATTGAAATTCGTCAAGAATTCAGCGTAATTTGCCATTCGGCTGATGCATAATGTTGGAAGCGTCTTGTGGGGATGGAATATTTGAGTGAGTGGCTTATGGTCAGTAACCAACTCAAACTTCCTGGCATATAAATAATTGAAAAACTTTTTGACGGCCCATACTAAGGCAAGCACTTCCTTATCGATTTGTGGGTACCTTCGTTCAGTTTCTGACAACGAATGGCTCGTGTACGCAATGGATCTTTCGAGACTGTTAGTTGTTCGATGGGAGAAAACAGCACCTAGGCCATAGCTGCTGGCATCAGTCGCTAGTATCAGTGGCAACGAGGGGTCATATTGTATGAGGACTTAGGGAGAAATTAATGTCTTTTTAATGTCTTCGTAGGCAATTTTGGCTTCTGGAGACCACTCGAATTTCTCCTGGGATAACATTTCTCGCAATGGCTTTGCTTGGTGAGATAAGTTTGGTATGAAGGCGTTGTAATAAGTGGGTTTTCCCAGGAACAGTTGTAGTTGTTCTGTATTTGCTGGTCTGGATGCCTTCTATATTGCCTCAATGTGTTCATTGGATTTGTGTACTGTAGGCTGTCCTTGTCAATGACGTGACCTAAACAAGTGAGAGCCGTGGAAACAAAAACACATTTTTTTCTATTTAAATGTAGGTCAAATGCTTTTAAGCGTTCCATTGTCCCACGCAGTGCTCGGAGTAGGTCGTTGAAATGGGGTGCAAAGACGATTATATCGTTGAAGAAATTAACTATGTTCGATGCGCCTTGGAATACCTCTTCCATGCATCGTTGCCACAGTGCAGGGATATTGGGTGCTCCATACACTGCTCTGGTCGTCCTAACGAGTCCATGAGTTGGCGTGTTTAGCGTCAATACCTCTCATCTATTGGTAGGTGAGTGTAGGCGTCTGTTATATCTAAATGGCTAAACCACGCTGCACCCTTCATCTTATTGAAAATGTCTGTAATTTTTGGTATTGGGTGCTCATCGATGATCATCTGTTTGTTGACTGTAGGTTTGTAGTTTCCTGTGATCCGAAGCGCACCATTCTTCTTTACGACCACAGGCGTTGGTGATGCCCACTCTGAGAAGTCTACTTTCTCATAAAACCCTTTTCGCAGCTTGATATCGATTGCTTTGGCATATTCGCCTCGCAGGGCGAGGGGCACATCTCTTGCCCTTGCGAAAATCGGGGTTGCCTCTGGAACCAGATGTACTTGAGCCGGTTGTCCTTTCGGTTTCCCCGCTGTAGATTGAAAGAGACAAGCAGACTCCTCAAGCAGACTGTCTAATTGAACTTGCTGATCTCGGGTAAGTGTATGTTCTTTAATGGCTTGTACTGGTGAAAATAAACTTTTAAAGTCTATTTCTTTTGCGAAGTTTGCCAACCAATCACGTCCCATCAGTCCAGTGGAATCACCTTCAACCACATAAAGGTTCAGTCGTTGCGTTGTGTTCCCCACCGACACACACACGTCTTCCCCAGGCAGCGGACCTGATGACCCGTGTAGCTCTTGAATTTCCAATCCGATTTTTCCAGGTGTATTCGTGGTTTAATCTTTCGAAGCCTGGAGATGCCCATGATCCCACATGGCGCACCGGTGTCGACCTCCATTTCGATTGGTTTTCCATCGATCTTCACCTCAGTGACATTTAGGTGGTTCACATGCTGTACTGCTTCCTCATGTATTTTGCTGAGGGTCTGGACTCTATCGACTGGTACATCGTTGGTGGTGGAACGCTTCGTGTTCCTGGTCTTGGCTCTACAATATTTGGCTAGATGACCAGTTTTTCGGCAGGAAAAGCGTGTTGCTGTTTTATACCGGCAGGTGTTTGTCCAGTGTTGACCACCGCATCTTCCACATGGTTTCCTTGGAAGAGATTTGCTTCTCGTGGTGGGGCTGCTCTCAGTCCCTGACTTGGGTGACTCACGATTTCCACCGTCGGGTCGATAACCTTTTCCTCTGGACTCGACCACGTGGTACTTGTTTCGTTGAGGGTATTTCATACCCCAAACGATTTGTTGGTTCACTGGAGGGCATGCTGGGAATATTGGTCGCTGTCTCTTCTTTGGCTATGGCCCAGGTGGCTTCCAGGTTCTGGGCTATTTTGAATGCGACATCAAATTTCTCTGGTTGCTTGGCGATAATTTCATCTTTCGCGCCAGATGACCTCAAACTATAGAGAAACTGTTCGATTAGCATTCTATCAAGAAATGTGCCGTATTCGCAATGGGCGGCGCCTTTACGCAGTCGTAACGCAAATTGTGCTACTGTTTCGTGTTCGTCTTGGACGATGGTATGGAATTTTACGCTTTCGACGTATTTGTTTCTCGGCCTGTCGAAATGCATAGTCAGAATTTTCTTTATTTCCTTATAGGCGATGGATTCTGGTTCTTGTGGGCTCACAAAGATTTTCAATACCTCATTTAATTCCGCTTCCATATGGATACGGGCGTATGCTGCATATATGATCTCCGGAACACTGGATAGTTGGAGTACCCACTAGAATCACTTAAAATGCTCCGCTACAGTCGTTTCCTCCTCGGGCCGGTAGGCTGGCATCAGGAACGGGGGAACTCCGGCTGGGGCGGCGCGCGTACTCCTGAGTCTCTGCTCCGGAAGTCGTAGGCGCAGTTGCCATTTGTGCGATCGCTGTATCGGTTGCTGTGTGGAAAGCTGCGGCTATCATCTTCGACATCTCTTGCATGAGTTCGGGTGGAACTGCCATGGTGGATTTATTATGGATAGTCTTTCAAGGTAAGTGGTTTCTAATGTCTTATATAATACAATCCCTTATTATGGCCGTTCTTATCTTTGACGCTGGGCATTCGTTTACTTTCAGAACTATCGTCTTTTTTTTTTTGGCTGGGCGTGCTTTTCCCCATGAGGATTCCAATTTCTTTTGTCCGAATCCCACTTCTGACACCACTGTTATGTCTCTACTTAGAATTGTGGAATAGGGAAAGCAGTTACCTCGTTCAAGTGTGGCTACTGGACTTTATGGCTAAGATGACGATATGCTGCAAAGACGACATGGAATACTGCCATTCGTACGAAATTTGGTTGCTCCGCAACAGCATCATCTTCATTATTGCAAGATGAACAACAAACAATGGCTGATGAAGCTGTCACAATAGTTTCCATGTCTGCAGCTCAACAATGCCCACTTGTTGACTGCCAACACAACACCAATATTATTATTTTTGTTTCATCAAGCTTAACCTTTCCTCTTACTCACATTTGTAATGTTTCTATTTCTCAAGGTGCCTTTCCTAGGTGTTGCCATCAAGCTAAAATTATACCTACCATAAATATTCTACTATAATGCGAAAAATTTTGACCTGAAAAACGACCTAAATTTGTGGGATCGCATTATACAAGAGGGAAAAATTACTGCTACAACAGCTGGGGAGGGTCTGACGAAACTTCAAACGAAAATAGTGTATAACATTTAATATAAGGGTATATTATAGGGCATTAGTCAATATATACGGTACATTAATTCACTTTTTATCTCAATTTACCGTCCATTTTTACGTCGCCAAAAGTTAACGGGGAGGGGGGGGGGGTAAAACGAACTTCGATCTGATGAATTTCAAAAGAAAACTAGCATAAAATATTTAATATACTGGTACATTACAGCATAGCATATATGTATGATATCATACAGTTTAACAATATACATTGCATTAATTTGCTTTTTTTCTCAATTTCCCATCCACTTTTCCATCACCAAAAATTAACTTGGAGGAGGTGGGGGGGTGATTTCAAACGAACTTCGATCTGATGAATTTCAAACGAAAACTAGCATATAATATTTAATATACTGGCATATTACAGTATATTATGTAGTATATACGATATATAGCACATTAATTCCCCTTTTTTTTCTCAATTTTTCGTGCCCAAAAGCTAATGTAAAAATGAATTCTTAAAAACAAAATGGCGATGCCATTGAGGAAAGACCACTGTGATCACGTTTTATTTATTATAATTTCTTTTGCTGCCTTTTATTGATAATAATTGAACAATATAGGCATGACATTAAATAAATTTGTAACAAAGGTGAAAAGTGAAATAAATTTTCGATCAGTAAAATTTTTAACAGCCACTACGTTCTATCTCCTGAAATTTCCCAAAAACGTTTCCTAAAGTTCAAATGAATATTCATTATAGTACTTAATGCATGAATACATAATGTGTACTTTAATAATTTCAAAAAATGAACATACAATAAAAGTACACGTAAACCATAACCATCGTTTTTGTCTTCTTAATATTTAAATAACCTTTTATTATAAACTTTTATAATAAATCACCATCTGTACCGTATTAAGGAACTTTTTGAAGAATCAGATGATAATGAATCAGATTTTGAGGTTTTTTAATTGTATACATCTAGGTTATTCATTTTTCAAATTGTAAAAAATAGAGATTTTTTCTGTACATTCTTGCATATTTTATTTCTGCTAAGTTAGCAACGAATCAAAATATGGGGATCGCATTATACAAGAGGATAAAATTTTTACTGGTGTTTTTTGGCCTCTGAAAATGGGATCACATTATAGTAGAATACTTACGGTATCTTTAAAAATGGTGATTCTAAAGATTTTGGTAATTATTGGCCCATTTCCATTGTCACTCTATTTTCTAAAATTTTTGAAAAGCTTTTTTATTTGCATTTATCTCACTATGTATTTAGTAATAATCTGATTTCCTCTATGCAGCACGGTTTCTTTCCTAATCGTGGAATTGGTGCCGCTTGTTAAGAATTGATAGAATATGTTTCGTCTAACATGTCTAACAATAATCTTGTTGTTTCTTTATTTCTTGACTACTCCAAGGCCTTTGATTCTATTCCTGTTCATCTCTTGATATACAAGCTTTCTCATTTTTATAACATTTGTGGTCCCCCCATTAAATTGGTTAACTGATTTTCTATCTGATCGTCTGTATACTTTATCTATATTAATAAATCTTCTTTGTAATCATGAAGTTCCCAGGGTTTCATTTTATCTCCGCTTCTTTTCAATCTTTTTTTTAACGATTTATCTTATGGCCTTTCTCCCTCCTTTCCGATATTTTATGCTGATTATGTTACTCTCTCTTTTGCTGATGTTTCTGTCTTGACTATTAGCCATTCTCTCTCTATTCTAAGTAAATGGAATTCCGCTAATCACTTTTTGTTCAATCTTAATAAAACCAAGTACATAGTCTTTCATCAATGTAACAAGCATTATGTTCCTATTGAATTACCTATTTTTTATAATTCTAAGCACTTTCTTTATTTATCCCCCAACTCGTCTTGGAATATGCATACTAATGAGCTAGTTAAGTCACTTTCTAGAAGATTGGGTTTAATCTCGCGTCTTCACTACCTTCCTCCCACAATTCTATTATTATTGTGTGCCCCCGAACGCGTGGGCGGGGTGCCTGGATGACACCCACCTTGAACTTGCAGTAGGGACGGGTTGTGTGAACTCGCAGGGGAAGGTGAAACTTAGTCAAAAAGTAGGCATGGGTGTGTAATGCAAGCAAATTAATTTAATACTCATGTCTTAATAGTAACAAAATTCACAACATAAAATAAGGGGCCCCAACAAACCAAACAATAAATAAGTAATTATCAAAAACTACCAAGCTTCATTAATTACCACTCAATAAATTACCGGTATTACAATATATTAATCGCTAACAACAGTCATGTTTAAAACAGACTTAAACTTAAATGGCAATGCCTAGCGCATGAGAATCTCGGGTCTAGCCAAATGCTTTCCAATTCATAGTGCTGTTAATACAGAGTGTCCATGCCCAAGCAAAACACCACTCGTGTCACGCCCTCCTTTTTTGCACACCTGACCTTAGATCACGTCAATGTTTACGATTCCTGGGACAGATGAGGGGAGGAGAGTTGTAACCCCATAATATACCAAAAAATAGCGAACAACGATTGCTCCACAACGATTATGCTCTTGCTACACCTCAATTTGGTGTGAAATGCTTAAAATTTCTGCTCAATCACACTACCTAGCATATCTATAGCAAATAGCAAATGGCTCTTTTATCAATCTCATGCACTAAACCTCACTTGCGAGACACCCAAACACATGGCTGGGAATAATTTTTTCGCCAAACATCAACGAACAACCTGTGATTAAAATACAAAGTTCTGTTTCTCAGGACATAGCCAGCAATCGCTATGTTCAAACACATAAAGAGTGTGCTGCTTATATTCAATGGAAAGGGTTCTCGAGTCACATGATAGCACGTCAGTAGAACTTTTCCCCTTCTCTAAAATTCATAGTTTTGTAGGGTGGGTAGCTTCAAAATTCCCCAAAACACAACAAAACTCTTCTCTTGCGCGATTTACTAGACCATTAACACGTTTAAAAGTAAAATGGAACAGGCTCACCGATCACAAGACGCTTCAGCGCAGTTTTCTCAACTTGGTCGATGGTGAACATTCTCTCAAGAAATGAGCTGGTCGACGTGCGTTCCATAATCTTTGCAAAACAATATGAGCAGCAAAAATTCGAAATCCGAAATATTTCCATGCCAATTGGGCACACGAGCTCCTTTGGGTTAGTTCCAACGTCTAGTTAGCTCCTAATTAATACCAGCTTCATTTTTTTTCAGCGTAGTCAAGCGCTCTTCGAACAGACACAATTTTTTTTTCTTCGGGCGGCTTCTCTGCCTCACACGCTCAAGTGCTCTTTCTCTCAACAAATAAGAATTCCATTGTTACTCTATTATTGCTCAAAATTTCTGGAAAAGCTGCAACAACAACACACGATTAAGATCTTCATCTCAAGCAATTGTTGCAGCTTCCCCAAAATTACCGCAAAACAGCACTTAATAAATAACCTACACTATATACTAATTACACGAACTACATATGATATATATTAAAAAAAAACTCTGATGAACTTCACCGGACACACCTCTCTTACACGCAATGACAACATCAAAGCATAATAGATGATCACACGAACTACAACGAGAGCGATACGCATCCATACTTCCTTATAACTAAAAACGATAAACAACGACTAAGCAACAAATAAAAAAACAAAACAAAAACCCAAACACACACTGGCCCAGTCACAATTGTACCAGGTGCTGATTCATTCAGTGCTTTGTTATGGCATTCAATTTTGGGGTTCTTTCAACCTCTAACTTCAATCCAGCTCGGCTTTACCGAATCCAAAAATGGTTTCTTAGAGTTTTACTAAAACTCCGTAAATCTACACCTGTTTCGCACTATTTTTCTTTTCTTGGGTTCTTGACCATTTATCAAAATTATATTTTACAATTAGTAATGTTCATTTATAAGGCAATTAATGGTCACTTAAAGCTATCGATGCCTTTTTCGATCCGGTATCAGTTGGATTTTCATTCCTATGCTACTCGGTCTGTGAACTCGATCCGCCTTCCATTGGCCCGAAGGAATTTTCAACGTTGTTGTATTTCTTATGCTGGCATCAGATGGTGGTCTTTTGTACCTGTCGCTCTTCTTGCTTCCCCGACTCCCACCTCTTTTAAAAGGAATGTTAAATCATTCCTGCTTGATACTTGTTTTTCTACTAACATCTTGTTGATTTTTCTTCTGGTTTTTTATATTATTTTATCTTTTTATTTTTTGTAATCCTAATTTTGATTTTTGTTGTTTATGGATCTTTCCTTAGCATTTATTTTTTTATTGGCATGTTTATTATTATTATTATTATTATTTTGGTTTTCTAATTTTTTCTTATTCTATGTATTTCCGTGTTTTTGTACTTTACCTTCCGGAGACCTAACTTGTCGGCCCACGGCCATACTGGCTCCGACTAGGTAATTTTTGCAATTTTTTTTTCTAAATAAATAAATGAATATATATATTTTTTTTTAATTTTTCTCTTAGATTTCGAATTTTCTTTATTTCGTTTTTCTCATACGTAGATTTTTGCGTTTTAACACACTCATATTTATTGTCATAAAAGAATAAATGCATTGAAATCTAATAAATCCCAACCAGATTATAATATCGAACAATAAATAATAAATAATTTTGCTCAAAACAGAAAGCTTGGAAGCATAACGAGTTTCTGTGGCAGTTGAGTCTTATTTACTGATTGGGCTAATATCTCGATGCTCGGGGCTGACTATCAAAAAATTTCACGAGAGCGCGCGGAGCTAAATGGTCACGAGAGCGCTCAAGAGCTTTTAGAAGCACTAGTATTTTTATAAGCAAGATATACTCCACCGTGAGTAAGAGTATTTTTCAATTCTCCATCTTATCTTTCAAAATGCCAACGTGGCGTGCAAGCTATATAGCAGCTTTTAAACTAACAGCAATTGAAAAGATTGAAAAAGCCAAAGAGCAATCGTGCAGCAGCAAGGCAGTTAGGACTCGATGAAAAATGTATTCGGTGCTGGAGGAAATGTATGCAGCAATATATTAATTATACGAAATTAAAAATTTTTTCTCACTGAAATGCATATTACTTTTATTGAAGCGTATAAGAAAACTGATTTTAGATTACAGTGATTGTGGTGGGCAGGGGGTGTGGCCAATCAGTCACTGCGGCGTAACTATCGGAGATTTTCCATTTTCGTTTAAGTGTTATTACCAAAAATTGTGGTATGTAAATAAACCTCTCCATTTTGATTTTTTTTATTTTGCATCATTTGGTGTGTTTGTTTATTGCGACGAAAGCGACAAAGTTAATGTAATTGCATTTGTTTAGTCTTGTAAGCCCGGCTATTTCCGTTTGCTACTCCCAGTGACGCTGACACAGTTACGCTTCGTTGCCTGACCAAGCCGACAAGCTAAAATCATCGTCAGCTTCTGCGGGATTAGCATTCAAGAATTCAAACCAGTCATTCAGGCTGATTCATTCAAGTCGCAACGAAACCAAAGCAAGCAGGATAAATTGAAACTATATCTAGCAATCTTTCAATCATATTTACGGTTTCTGTCAATTTCATGTAATAATTTTAGTTTACTCCAATATAATTTTTTACAGTTTAAATCAGCGTAAATGCAATTTCACGCATCGAAAGTTATTTTAAAAATAGTTGGATCGACAAATTCGTTTGTTTACGTCACTCTGACGACTGTCACAGTTTCGTCGCTTGGTAGTCTCCTTCGTTGCTTTCGTCACATTAAACAAATACACCCATTATGTAATTGAAGTGTATTTAGATTTTAATATAATATTCTTTTACTTCAACATATTTTCTTCTACATAGCATTACTCTAATAATAATTTTGTACTAAAATACTTAACAGTTATAAGCAGTATCAGTAGTATTTTAGTAAAAAAAATTATAAATATAATACTGGTTAATAGATTTTTACCTTGATTTTTTTGCAATCTGAAGTTATTAAAAATTGTTATTTTTTCAATCAGTAAATAAATTCCAAAAGCTAAAAATTCATAAAAATTTTATTAAATATTATAACATGGGCTTGGATATAAGATGGAAAAATTTTGTTAAAAAACAAAAAGGTGGGTGGAAAGGTTGGGAAATAAGGAGAAAATACAATTAAAAACACTAATGTGAAAGATTTACTTTATATTTGATAATAATAAAGAGGCAAAACAAAGTAAATATGAATATTTCTGTACACAAAAAAAACAAATATGTAAAAAATACCATGGCTAATCATTGATTATTAAAAAGGAAAGGGTTATAATTGATGATATTACACATTTCTATGTTTTTGAATAACAAGCTCTTTCTGTGAATGATCAGTGAGAAAGAGGAACAATTTTATCCAACCACTCCAAAAATTCTGGGATTCTTCAGAAATTTTTTGCATAAAAAGTGTTCATCCATGCTCCATTTTCATCATAAATGAAATAAAATTATTGTTTTTATTGATTTTATTTTATAATATAAGACCCGGAGGCTTTGTGGTTTTTCGTCCAGTGGCATTTTTTCTCGATTACGTTTTTTCCGGTTTCGTTTTATCCGATTCCCCTAAAAGGGAAATTGGGTAAAACATAATACTATTATAAGCGGACTGCTATTTTATCTGGATTCTCTTAATATAGAAATTATAGGGGAAATATTCGGAAACATGAGAAATTGCTCATAAATCCGGACTACTCCAGAGCTCTTAAAAGTGGACTCTACTGTACCTCAACTGCTTCTTAAGCACAGCACACATGTGTTGCCAATACCCATTGCGATACATTGGATGGTGTGATGGGACAGGTGCGATATTTTATATAATAATCACACCTGACCTACCACTACAGATATGCCATTTAAGTAAAGCATATCTGTGTTATTATTTAATATTCTGTTTTATCATTACTATTTGATTACACAAAATAAAAAAAAGGATCTTTATGTAAAAACAGGAACGATGATGGGAAGGAAGGACGATCCGCTAAACAGAAAGCAATGAAACAGCGATGACAAAACCCAGACGCATAAGACTGCCCCTACATGCAGCATCTGAGTGTAATAGAGATAAGCAAGTGTGACCATACGACTTGGTAACAGGTGGCTAGGTTGCACAGGCTACACAGCACCGGGGAAGGACGAGATGCCTTAAGTGCTGGGGTATCCACGGTGTAACCGACCTGTGCTATCCGAGACGATGTAGACCCCTTTGCAGCCGGGCTGGAGGAGCTAGAACGCATGAGGATAGCTAACCAAGCATGTTGAGTTACACAGCACAACCTCCCTTGCACACAGAGATGACTTGCAGATGGAGGAACACTGGAACACGACAGCCGACCATGACGGGGAGAAGGAACTCCGAGATCGAATGATTAACTGGACCGTAACTACGGAAACTTCGCCGGTTCAGCATAAGTGCAACGAATGAACTCAGATAACTGTGATAGAATTAAGCAGGCCTGCGCGCAATTAAATGGTATAAAATTATGTTAACGTAGTGAAAAGTGTTAATACTGAACATTAATCGAGGACATTAGGCTGGTAGGTAAAATTACAAATTAAGTGAAAGAGTACATAAGCAAATTGCAATAAAGTATTGAGAGAGCTAGTTACTGATATTAATTAATTACAGAATTTGTGTTAAGGTGTTGATTAGATATATTTAATATTGATGCGTACAATTAGTAGATTAAACTGATTTTGTTTGTGTTTAAGGTCACTGACCCAGTATATCGTATTTCTTGTTAATATTGCATGAATAAAGAGTTTCATAGAGATCCTAAAATTTGTACATTATGATTTATTGAAGCAAACAGTTTATGTCAAATATATATATATGATTTATATATACCAACATATATGTATGTAGTTGATAATCTAGATTTTGGTGTGCTAAGTCAGTCGTATTATTAAGATTCATATGCCGTAAATATTCTACGAGGGGAGTTCAATAAGTAATGCAACACATTTTTTTCTGAAAAAGGGGGTTGTTTTATTTAGCATTCAAATACACCACGTTATTCCCCAATCTTTTAGCTACACAATACAATTGTTCAACGTAATCTCCATTCAATGCTACGGCTTTACACCACCTTGAAGTGAAAGCCTGTATACCTGCACGGTACCATTCCACTGGTTGATGTCGGAGCCAACGTCGTGCTGCATCAATAACTGCTTCATCATGCGCGTAGTGCGTCCCACGGATTACGTTCTTCATTGGACCAAACGGATGAAAATCCGTCGATCTGCTCGAATGAGAGTGTTCGCATATTCCGACATTGCAGGAGTCAGAGTTTTGCTTGACCTTGTGGCGATGATGGCACACGCTTTGCCCAACGACTCACCGTGCTTTTGTCTACTGCCAGATCACCGTAGACATTCTGCAAGCACCTATGAATGTCTGAGATACCCTGGTTTTCCACCAAAAGAAACTCAATCACAGCCCTTTGTTTGGAACGCACCTCCATTGTAGACGCCACTTTAACAGCTCACTATAGTGCTGTCACATATCGGACGTCAATGAAACTTTACGAGACGAAGCGGAAATATTTGAAAATGTTCCACAAGAAATGTCCAGTTTTTTCAACCAAAATTAGCCGAGAAAAAAAAATGTGTTGCATTACTTATTGAACTCCCCTCATACTTTAATGCGAAAAATTTTGACCTGAAAAACCACTTAAATTTGCAGGATCGCATTATACAAGAGGGAAAAATTAGCACTACAACAGCTGGGGAGGGGGGAGGGTCTGACGAACTTACAACGAAAATAGTGTATAACATTGAATATATTGGTGTATTATAGTGCTTTATACAATATATATGATATATTAATTCGCTTTTTATCTCAATTTCCCGTACATTTTACGTTTTATTTAATATAGTTTCTCTTGCTGCCGTTTATTGATAATAACACTAGCCAACAAAATTTAAGTTTTTTCTTGTAACTAAATGCAAGTGGGTGATTTTTGGTAATATTTTTTCTGCTGATTACGAATATAATTTTTAAATTTCTCTAGCACGCACAGTTTTCTTGTTTTACAATGAAACATTTTTAAATCATTCAGTGTTTGAGGCCTGGTAAATTTCCTTGCGGCCCCAAAATATGGATACTTTAACATTGTAGCCGCTTCTCTTCACACCCATTACTTTAACATAGAAGTTTCGATGTGCATAACTTGGAAACTTGACGTGATAGAAAAAATCTAAAAGCAGATTCGGATTCTACATACAAATTACTACTAAGAACACTATGTGTGGTCTCAGTTACAAACTGTGTTTTGACTAGTGTAATTGAACAATATAGGCATGACATTAAATAAATTTTTAACAATAAAAGTGAAAAGTGAAATAAATTTTCGATCAGTAAAATTTTTAACAGCCACTATGTTCTATTTCCTGAAACTGTCCAAAAACGTTTTCTGAAGTTCAAATGAATATTTATTACAGTATTTAATGCATGATAACATATTGTGTACTTTAATAATTTCAAAAAAGGAACATACAATAAAGTACATGTAATCTATATAACTGTATCGTCTTTGTCTTCTTAAAAATTAAATAGCCTTTTATTATTTAATTATAAACTTTTTTTATTATAAACTTTTATAATAAACAACCATCTGTACCGTATTAAGGAACTTTTTGAGAATCAGGTGATAATGAATCAGATTTTGAAGTTTTTTTAGTTGTATATATCCAGGTTATTCATTTTTCAAATTGTAAAAAAATAGAGATTTTTTTCTGTACATTCTAGCATATTTTATTTCTCCTAAGTTAGCAATGAATCAAAAAAATGGGGATCGCCTTATACAAGAGGGTAAAATTTTTACTGGTTTTTTGGCCTCTGAAAACAGGATCACATTATACAAGAGATTGCATTATAGTAGAATACTTACGGTAGTAAACACACGAGGACTTCGATCTGAGCCATTTAGGAGAATAAATATCACAATTAATAGTATAACAATATATTATTAGTACTATTAATTTAAGGGTAGTTACTTAGGTATTACAAGGTGAGCACAACACAAATTTCCACTATACAATCCAATTACAGCCAGTTACCGTATATACTCGCCTATAAGACGACCCGTACATAGACCAACCCCCGGTTTTAGCCCCCAAAAAGTGGAAAAACGTCTTGACCCGAGCATAAGCCGAGGCAAAAAAGGGAAAAAAATGCACACGAAAAGCCACAAAATTTTAGGGTTTTGTATTATAAAATAAAGTCAATAAATATTTATGAGGCAGGTCTGAATTTTAACGATAATTTAATTTCATTTATGATAAAAATGGAACATGGATAGGGAGGATCATAGAATTTTTGGAGCGCAATTTTTGCCCCTAGTGAATTATTTTTATTTTTTGAAATGAAACTGTATTTATTTACAGCATGTAATAATAGATTTTAATTGTAACCATATTAACTTTCTTTATTAAAACATTCTGGGACGATTTTCAAGACGCACTTGGCATGAACACAGTGACAGTATAACATGGTCGTCTCCATCTTGTTTTCGGGATATGACTTTGCATTTGCTTTTTACAATGGAAAATTGAGGAAAAAGATGCGACATGACGCACTAATTAATGTATTTGTATGTATTGTTTGACATATATTTATTTTGAGTTACGCAGTCAAAATTGTAACAAGTGCTGGTTAATACTCAAAAGTAAACGTGTTATGATGTTGAATGATTAACTCGGAAACTTCTTGTTAGAATTCAATCAAATTTTAATGGTATGTACCCTGTTATTCCTCCAAATTTCATTAATCTAGGCTTTACAGAACCTGAGTTATTAACTTGTTGATCTTGGTGGTGGCATTTTTATTTCTGTTCATAGGCCTATCTCAGCTAGCGTTCAAATTCGAACCCATGTTTACCTTGACCTCTATAATACCCCCTTAAATTGTTTCACACACGATTTGAATCACCCTATAAAATCTTTAAAATTACAATGCGTAACAGATACAAAAAAATTATTTGAAGTATTTTATAAACCATTTTTCAATCATGGTTTCAGTTTTGTTTCGATCATCTTTCAGTAGGCCTAACGTATTTTTATTTTAGTTATTTATTTTTATTATTATTGTCACCGGACCCCAGAGCATTTGCTTTTAACAATGGAAAAGTATAGATGGAAAATTGAGGGAAAAAACGTGAAATACTGCACTGTATATTGTTTATACTTGTACAATGTGCTGTTAAGATATATTAAATTTCGCTAAAGTAAGGAGTAATAAAGGAGGTCATAGCTTGGCGATAGTATCGATGGTAGCTCATGTATCGATGTTCAAAAAGTTTCAAAATCGAATTTTTCGATCTTCTTGAATCTTCGATGCTTCGATGTTCCATTTTGAATAACTGTTTAGAATAATGTATTTACGGTATGTATTGCAATGAGAGAACACGTTAAAATGCGCTGGTTTCGTTTGAAGCCCCTCCCTCGCTCATACTTTTTCCAATATGGCCACCATAGACTTTTAGAGATTCTCATTATGCTGCAAAGAGAGAGAGAATACTTTTATCTTATCAGAAATTTATTTATGCAGTGAAAGGGTTAATAAATGAAATCTAAACTGCTTAATAAATAAAATTATTACTTAGTTTTTTGTAAACTCCACTTATAAGAGTTTTCATCAACTCTGACCCTTGCATAGGTCGAATGTGGTTTTTAGGGGTCATTTTTTGGGGAAAAAAAATCGGCTTATAGACGAGTATATACGATAAGTAGTAATATTAAGAGAGTAAATACTTAGTATAGCAAAGATTAGAGTAAATAGAGTAATATTAAGTGCGTAGCGGAAAGATTCTGTAATTAGAGGCTAGTGCAGGTGTAGCAAAGAACAGAAGATTTCCCCATTACGTCACATTTGGTGCCGTGACCGAGCGCTGTAGCGTAACGCGATCCGTATTGGTAGAAGTAGGCGTAAGGAAAATAGAAGGTAGGGCAAGCAAGCGCACAGCGAGACCTGAAATAGTCGGAATACTACGGAGAGCACAGTACCCAACGGAATAATAGCAACTCGCAACCAGGTAAAGAATCAGACATGGTAATGGGACCGGGGAGACCAGTTACGGGAGAGATAGACCTGCCATTGTTCACCGGGGAGGGAGAGAGCATAAAATGGCGAGACTTCCTTAACCTCACCAAACAGATATGCAGCTTAGAGGGATGGACAGAGGAGGAACCGTCGGCGGTGATTTGGGCACAGATGCAGGGCAAAGCAGCAGAGAAAGCGCAAGAATTAGAGCTTAAGCCTAACATGGCGTACCAGGAATTAGTACAGTGGCTACAGTGAGCATTCTCACCGGCGCCAGAGTGCATAGACCGAGCCCTTCAGGAGTTGTTCCAAACACAACAAGGACCAGAGGAAAAGATAACCCAGTATGCAAATAGGTAACAGCATTATATGAAGCGGCGAAGGAAAGCCCATGGCTAACAAGCAGAAATAGGCAAAGAGTTCATGCTAGACAGAATGCGACAGGGCCTGAGACCAGAATTTGCAGTGCCCCGGATATACAGGGTGTAAATGGATGATGTTTCACAAATTTAAGGATATGTAGAGGATGAAACTCTAAGCAAAAAAGTCTAGTCGCGTTTTTCTATCTGTGGCTCCGTTAAAAAGTTATAGTGCTTTAAAGTTCGGTATCTGTAAGGAATATCGGTATCGGCCAGGGTGATTCTAAAAGGTCGTGCCCAAATGAAAAGGCAGGTAGAAGGTGAAATTCTGAGCAAAAAAGTCTAGTCGCGTTTTTCGATCTGAGGCTCCATTAAAAAGTTATAGCGCTAAGTTAAAAATTGCTCAGCGTCTGTACCAAGATAGATTTCCAGAAGTGACGTCGCGAAACTTTAAAGCGCTATAACTTTTTAAGGGAGCCTCAGATCAAAAAACGTGACTAGACTTTTTGCTCAGAGTTTCATCCTCTACACATCCTTAAATTTGTGAAACATCATCCATTTACATCCTGTATATCAAACCTACGACAATCACAGGTGGTAGCAGCCGTTGCAGAACTAGAAAACTCAGGGGTACTAAAACGGACAGCAGAAATACAGGAGCAGTTAGACACACTAAAAGGGCAGATGCGAGCACTACAAGAGCAATTACAACAGCAGACTAAACAGGTAGACCTTGCTTACATAGACACTGAGCACCATGAGCAAACGGAACTGCTAGCGCAAATGGAAAGGCTCACAGATCAATACAGTGACTGTTTCGCAGAAGGAACACAGCAAATCACTGGAGTGAGGGGGTACTAAGCAGATTATGAGATCCAAATGGCAAAACCTTGCTTTACTAGACAATACCCGATCCCTGACGTGCATTTACAAAAATTTAAAGAGCTAATAGTGCAGTACCAGCAGGCGGGCATTATTGAATTCACCAGTACATATTGTCAGAAAGCACAACTGCAACATTAGGATGATACTAGACTTAAGAAAAATTAACGAAATAACGAAACATATTGACTTCCCGGCACTGCATATTAACGACATCATCCACAGATTAAAAAGACACAAAATTTTTTCAGTACTGGACCTGAAATCGGGATACTTTCAGGTACCGATTGCACAGCACCTCTGCCCATGCTATGCATTCCAAACGCCATGGGGAAAATATCAACTAACGATACTACCACAAGGCAGCAGAAATTCAGCCCAAATCTTTCAAGCATTTATGGTAGAAGTGCTCAGGGAGAGAATAGGACAGGGTGTATACGTCTTTCTAGACGACATCTTGATGTATTCAGTTACAAAAAAGGAACACGAACAACTCCTAACATGGGTTTATCAGCTCTACAGACGTACAACATTAAGCTACACAGGCAGAAATGCCAATATGTCAGACCGAGAGTGAGTTACTTGGGGCACAAGATACACCGGAAGGCGTACAGCCAGTTAGACGGAATGTGGCAGCGATACTGCAAATCACAAAGCCGCGTACTGTGAGGCAAGTGCGTAGCTTCATAGGCGCTACAAACTTCTACAGGCAATTCATACCAGGTTTGTCAAACATGATAACACCACTGACAGCGCTAACAAAGAAGAATGTGAGGTTCAGGTGGGAACCAGAATGCCAAGCGGCGTTCATTGGTGTGAAGACCACTCTGACGTCAGCTCCGGTACTGACGTCCCCTGATTACTCAAGGCAGTTCTACCTACACACAGACGCCTCCAAAGAGGGATGGGGGCGCCATTTTAAGAGAACCTTGGCAAGAATAAGACGACATTATTATTGGCCAGGGATGGGACATGAAGTAAAACGATATGTACAACAGTGCCAAAAGTGCCAGCGTGCAAAACTAAAAAAAGGCAAAGCCCCATGGCAAGAGGGCATACAAGCCACGCGACCATTTCAGACAATTGTCATGGACGTGATCGGACCAATGGAGTCCTCCAGCAGAGGGTACAAATATACCCTCGTCATATTGAATATTTAATTTAAAATAGTAACTCCTTTTGATTAAAAATTGAAAAAATAAAATAAATCTTAAAAACAATTGATAATGAAAGTCACCCAATGTGG
>JAHWFO010037430.1:4202570-4213897 GCA_023313115.1 Rhysida immarginata
TGTTTTTGTAATATTTTTTGTATAATTTTTTGATTGGTTCTTATATACCGGGTGGTCATAAATTATTGAGCGCATTTTGACAGTGAATATTTTATTAACCAAGAAATGTACACACTTCTTGTGAACATCATTGAAAAGTACAACTCAAACAGTTTGTCAGGTGTCACTATCACCACCAGGCGGCAGCACTGTTTGGCGTAGGAACACAAAACGCGAAAATGGCGACCGTGCAGCAGAAAGCAATGTGCGTTCTTTGGTTTCATGAGCAGAAATCCGTGATAGCAGTTCAACGGCAATTCCGCTTGGAATATGGACAACCTGCTCCTGGAAAGGATTCCATAAAGCGGTGGTATCAGCAGTTTAAGGACACTGGAAGCGTAGCCCACAAGAAAGGTGCTGGTAGGCCTACCGTCAGTGAGGAAGTCATTGAGAAGGTGCGAGATGCGTTCCAACGGAGCCCTACGAAGTCATCTCGGCGCGCCAGTTTGGAATTGCGAGTCCCATGATCTACGGTGATGAAAGTGATGCATAAGCGTTTGAAATTGTATGCCTACAAAGTTCAGATTGTTCAGGAACTAAAGCCCGACGATAAACCGCAACGGTTTGCATTCGCGGAGCTCATTCTGCACAAAATTGATGTGGACAAAACACGTTCTTGGATAAAGTGGCTTTCTCAGATGAGTCAACATTTCATGTTTCCGGGCGTGTGAACAGACACAACTGCCGCATTTGGGGATCAGAGAACCCTCATGAAGTCCGTGAACATGTTAGAGACAGTCCAAAGGTCAATGTGTGGTGCGCGTTGACTGTCAATGAAGTGATTGGACCATTCTTCTTCACAGAGCAGTCGGTGAATAGCATCACGTACCTTGACATGCTGCAATGTTATGCTATACCGCAGCTTGAACAACGACAACCAGATGTTATTTTTCAACAGGATGGTGCACCGCCACACTGGGGAACGATTGTGCGGCGATACCTGGATGAACAATTTCCTGGTCGTTGGATTGGCCGCGGGGGGCCGATTTCATGGCCTCCGCGATCTCCCGACATCACACCACTCGATTTTTTCTTGTGGGGATATGTAAAGGACCGCGTGTACTCCAGCAAAGTGCGTGATCTTGATGAATTGAAGGAAAGGATTGTGGCCGTTATTGCAACAGTGACACCTGAAATGCTGCGGAATACATGGCGTGAAATCGAATATTGAATGGATATTCTGCGAGTCACTGCAGGAGCACACGTGGAAGTGCTGTAACTTCGGAATATTACGGAAAAAAACTGTTTGAGTTGTACTTGTCAATGATGTTCACAAGAAGTGTGTACATTTCTTGGTTAATAAAATATTCACTGTCAAAATGTGCTTAATAATTTATGACCACCCTGTATTATAAATACTCGGCTTCTCTTGTTGTTCTTTACTCACTGATGATGGAAACTTCGTTTCCGAAATGTACATCTGAGTCATTAAAATTTATTATGTGGAATAGTGTTTTCGGAGTTACTTTTCTTTCTATATCTGCAGGTAACACAACGCCCTACAACGGCATACCGACCTACAGCCCATGGGATCTGCAAGCGTTTGAACCAGACACTAATCCAGATGTTACGCACCTTATGCAAAAATCATCCTAGAGATTGGGAGGAAATGCTGGATCCAGCGCTATTTGCGATTAGGACTGCCACACACAACAACCTGGGGGACTCACCAGCATACTTGACGTATGGCTTCGATCCTGCTACACAATACCAATGGAACCCAAGCGAACAGCGAGACAAGACAGACTACACGCAATATAGATCAGAGCTCATAAAGAGACTAACCAGAGCCAGAGACACGGCACGACAGGACAGTGCAGGAGCAAGTTACGCCAGGCTAACGGAGCACGACAGACGAAAGAGAGCTATCAAGAAGGGGAATAAGTATGGCTGCTTAGAAAAGGGGGTAGGAAAAGGAAACTGTCATATAAATACTTAAGGCCGTATAGAATCAAGAGACATATCAACGAGGTAAATTATGAAATCGTAGATAGAACCGGACAACGACAGCAGGCTGTCCACATAGACAGACTGAAACGAGTGGTGAAAAGCCAGAGACCAAGACGACGCAGCAATAGAGACAGAAATCAAAGAACGACAAACCAGGCAACACATTCCTCGGAGGAAGAGGACGAGGATGAGGACTGCGGTTACACACAACTGAGACCACCCAACACCAGAACACAAACCAGGAGAATAGACCCGGAAAACAGGTAAAAACTTAGACCCTGGACAAACCCGCACAACTGTCATACTGTGATATCTTGATAATTAATGTCAAGAAACTTATATTATACTAAAGGATAAAGAAGAGGCAGGCGTAAGATAACAGTAAAGTTTAATGTAACAACTATAGAGCAACAAATACAAGGAATAAATTGTTCTTGGCTAAATTGACATAATCTTAATAAAGGAACCTAGCACGGAAAGTATCTTGTGCACTATTCTAATGGGAGGAACGTGACTGCCCCTAATATAAAAATGTTCTTATCACATAGGGTAAAGCAAAGTCAAATGATTTCAAATTAGAAAGTTAATAATGCCTCCATGGAGATCTAAAGTCTGGGATGCGGATTGAACTGGACACGTTCACGCAGTACGACTAGGCAGTGGCTAATGCAAGGGTAAGACGGGTACTTACATTTAGAAAATCTGGGAGATGAGGCTTCGAAGGCTGGCAGACATCGTCTCTCATTACACCTTAACTGGATTGGACTCCGAATGAATTTCCCTCCTCAGTACCCGCCTTATATATCCCTCCTGCATTACCCAGCAGTCCCTTCGCCTCATCTCGTTCCTGCATTTTTCCTAAGTACTCGATATATCAGTATATCGATACTTTCAAGAATTGGTATCGGGTATTTCTACTGATACTTGTTTGTATCGATACCAAATGACATCGATACCTAGGGCATCGTCCTTTTGAAGGTATCGAATCGAAGGACGATACTATCGAGTTAGAAAAAATACGCGAGTTGTTTTAATAACGGACCAAAATTTCCAAAAAGTGTAAAATTTCCAGCACACCATATTGCTCTTTAACAACAGACATGTGCACTGAAGCACACAACATTAAAAGTTATTTAGGTTTGACAATTCACTTCATTGAAAATGTGCAGTTGTCTTCTATCTGTATTCGTGTTTGTGAATTGTCTGAGAATCATACATCTCAAAATTTGAAAGAATACTTAAATAACTGATGCACTGATTGGAACATTAATACAGACTCAGTTGTGTGTGTAATAACCGATGGGGGACAAAACATTGTCAAGGCTGTCACTGAATTGTTTGGGAAATCAAAGCACCTCAGATGTACAGCTCGTGGAAAGCATATTTACACGCTATTCCATTCCGATTCAGATTCTGAGTGACAGGGGAACGAATTTCACCTCTGAGCTCATTGTGATAATTTAAATAGGTGTATATTTAAATATTTGAATATAATGAAAGACAAGTGTCAACAGTGGCGTAAATAAACGATAAAATAATTTAATCAACAAGTTGGGGATACATTAAAGAATGTTAAAATTAGAAAGGCAATAAAATAAATAAGCAACGTTGTCCCTAACGGACGCGAAATACAATAATTCTAAAAATACGATCGACATCAGTTATTACGAGAGACCAAGCAAGTTCCCGGCTTGGGATAGGTTTCTAACCGCATAGTAAGGGCTGCTAGGGGATACATTAAGAACAGGGTACTTACAGTTGCGAAGTCTTGAAGATACACATTCGGCATAAGTTCTCTCAGGAAGGCACGATCCACGATGCCTCTCATTCGAAAGACCCGCCTTATATATCCCCCTAGCATTACCCATAACTCTATGCGCGTTATCACGATCCTGATTGGCTGCCTGCCATTCCGATCTCCTCGCCCCCTGGTGGTCACGATCTAAATTAGTCACAAAGCTTCCGGGGCGGCCGCTGGCAACTTGGGGTCTCCCATCTCTATTAACAGGCGATGATTCACCAACACGTGGAGAGGGGGGGGGGGTAGACACAGAAGTTACAAAGCGTTGTAATTGACGAATGTCAAATCATGAAAGAAATCTGCTCACGATTAAACATAAAGAAATTATTCACGACAGCATTTCATCCAACTGGGAATGGGTTGATTGAAAGAATGAATAGAGTGCTTACTGGAGCACTGAAACATTATGTACATCAAAGCCAACGCAATTGGGATTCTTGGATTCCATACATAGTATTCAGCTACAATACGACACCTCATTCTTTCGTAGGAGAGAGTCCTTTCATGCTATTCTTTGGTAGGAACCCAGTCTTACCCTTTGATGTTTTAATAACACCAAGAAAAACGTATTATGACATTGAAAACAACTATAGCAGCGAAGTGGTAACGAGACTTAAGCACGCATGTGAAGTTGCCAACAAATATAGTGCCCCAAGACAACAGATTAAGTGCCCCAAGACAACAGATTAAGTGCCCCAAGACAACAGATTAAGTCCAAGAAAATTGAACATGTTGTTTTTGCAAAGTATTGATGACAGTTTTTGGAATTAACGAATTGGAGAAGGCAGAATGTGGCTGTGTCTTTACTTGTTAGCTTTAAACTATTGGAAAAAATATGATAAAATATAAAATAGCGGACCGTTTCGAGTATTTGATACTTAGTACTAAAAAAGTATCGAGTACTTTCCAGTATCGATATTTTATCAGTTAGGAAAAACACTACTCCAATCGCCGCCTGGTGGTTGTTGCTGGAAACTCCCACAACTCTGCTGAAGCTCCAAGTGGAAGTGTGGGGTCTCACGGCCACGAGCAGGGGTGCAGACATCAGGACCACGTGAGGGGAGGCGGACAAAAAAGTCGCAGCTCGTTGCAATTGACGAATGTCACAACTGCCAGGGACGGGGGTAGTGATTAAGAATGTTATTTTATGGGAATAAAATTTTGTTTGGGGGATGGGGCCTATGTGACGGGACAGGTGCGATATTTTATGTAAAGATATTACATAAAATAATACAGATATTATTTTATCTACAGATATGCCATTTAAGTAAAGCATATCTGTGTTATTATTTAATATTCTGTTTTATCATTACTATTTGATTACACAAAATTAAAAAAGGATCTTTATGTAAAAACGGGAACGAGTATAGGAGCTTGATTAAAGGGGGGAGGTCATAAGGAAATGAAAGGGGAATGAAAGCAAGAGAAGAGATTGAGTATAAATTATAAGCATATTTTATTTCTTTTATATTAAAATTGAAACTTGAAATACAAACTGACTTGGCAAACACAATATATTAAAATAAATAATTAGGAATCAGGCTCTCTCAATATAACAAGTATATAAGATGTAAATTGCCTATGTTGGAAAAAGTAGGCCTAGAGAAACCTTTTGTTTTGGGATTAGTGAAAGGAGAGCGAAGGACAATAGGCAAAGAGGAAGTAGCGGGGTTGCCTAGGCAACGGATGGTAGAACTGGAATTCCTAGAACTCAAAAACTTGTAAACCAATTAAAAAGGAGGAGCGATAAGGAAATAAAAGTTTTTTTTTAGGTAAAAAGATATGTAGAAGAAAAAAGGACAGCGATCTAACAAGACGTATAAGATTTTGCTCATATTGTGTGTTATAAAAAAGTAAAAGTATGAATGACTGAGTATAGATGTAAGTGAAATTATAAAACACGAGAAGTAGTAGCAGAAAGTTGAATGGATAGAGTAATCTGATAAGAGCGAGAGAAAACCACGATGACGGGAAGGAAGGACAATCCGCTAAACAGAAGGCAAGGAAACAGAGACGACAAAACCCAGTCGCATAAGACTGCTCCTACATGCAGCATCTGGCTGTAATAGAGGTAAGCGTGTGTGATCATACTACTTGGTAACAGGTGGCTAGGTTGCACAGGCTACACAGCACCAGGGAAGGATGAGGCACCTTAAGTGCTGAACATTAATAGAGGACATTAGGCTGGTAATTAAAATTACAAATTAAGTGAAAGAGTACATAAGCAAATTACAATGAAGTATTGAGAGAGCTAGCTACTGATATTAATTGATTACAGAATTTGTTTTAAGGTGTTGATTAGATATATTTAATATTGATGCGTACAATTAGTAGATTAAACTGATTTTGTTTGTGTTTAAGGTCAATGACCCAGTATATCGTATTTCTTGTTAAGTATTGCATGAATAAAGAGTTACATAGAGATCCTAAATTTTGTACATTATGATTTATTGAAGCAAACAGTTTGTCATATACAACCTGTGACAATAAAGTTCGGTGAATGACGTCAAATTGCTGACGATCGTAAGAGTGCACCATCGTTGTATCCTGCCCCAGACAGGTCGAGACATGTTTAAACAAATTTGAGAGAATCAGCGCTGCGAGTGTGTTTATTGTGTTTAACCAGGACATCGAAGAGAGAAGGTGTAGTACATGCGGTCGAAACCCAAAATGGATCAGCGAACGAAAGAGACTCATGAAATGATGACAACAGTTTACAAAGAAAGTGCTATTACTTTGAAGTGTGTTTATGAGTGGTTTAAACGGTTCCGAGGAGGCCGGAACACTGTAGAAGACGCCCCCCGAAGTGGCCAGACATCCAACGTAATGTTACAACCCAACTGAAGGCTATTCCTAAAAACGACTATGCCAGGAGTTTCCAGGACTTGTACAGGCGTTCCCAGAAGTGCATTACCATCGACGGGGATTACTTTGAAGGATAGTAACTGCTGTTTCATGTAAGCAAGCAATCCACTCTCAATATGCCATCATTCACCGAACTTTATTGTCACAGGTTGTATATATGTAGTTGATAATCCAGATTTTGGTGTGCTAAGTCAGTCGTATTATTAAGATTCATATAGTAACCACACGGGAACTTCGATCTGAGCCATTTAGGAGAATAAATGTCACAGTTAATAGTATAACAATATGTTATTAGTACTGTTAATTTAAGGGCAGTTACTTGGGTATTACAAGGCGGGCACAACACAAATTTCCACTATACGTTCTAATTACAGCCAGTTAAGTAGTAATATTAAGAGAGTAAATACTTAGTACAGCAAAGATTAGAGTAAATAGAGTAATATTAATGCGTAGCAGAAAGATTCTGTAATTAGAGGCTAGTGCATGTGTAGCAAAGAACAGAAGATTTCCCCGTTACATCACAATGGATTGCTCGTGTCAAAATATGCCTCGAGGCTAGCAACATGCACAAACGCTTGGAAGGCAGTTTTTGCCCGGCACATCAAAGGAATGAAATTGCCATAGCCTGATCTGATGTGGATGGGAAGCGAATCTTTTCCCCTGTCTATTCCCCCATTGCCTTAAATCTGTTTAAAATAAAATCAGTGGGTTTTTTTACCGATTTCTTTAAATTCTTCTTCTCAAATGTTTTAAATAAATACACATCTGACTTAAAATAAGTAGAATTAAAATACAATTATAATGGCAACAGAAAAAAAAAACGAAGTCCAATTGCAAAAGTCTAAAAAAACTACAAAACAATGTGGATACAATAATTACAAGAGTGAATAAACTCTTTAACCACAACAGTCGAGAAAGGCATAGTACCTGTATGTGTATTTCGAAAGCTGTATCCTTATTGCTTTCATCATTCAGCAGGGAATGAGAGGGAATGGGAATCATTGCTTTTTTGCCATCAAGTGCCCCCCCCCCCACCCCTCTGTATTAAGTCCTCTATCGTAATTGGCTGTCAAACTAGTAAGCCAATGGATTAAAGCTGAATCACTTGTGACGGTTTTTCTACGGGGTCCCTTCTCTAGGCAAGGTTCCTCAAACCTTTAGCTGATAATGCCAAGATCTAAGACGCTTCAGCGTTCTACTTATATCTAAAATAAATCTAAACCCACTTACCTTTTGTATATCACCACCCCTTTAACCAGTCATTCAAAATAATAACACCCACCCCACCAATTCCTTCTCTACTGAATACTTCGAGGCATCCGTCTTCTCTTTATTGGCCTAATCGTGATCGTATAGTGCAAAAAAATCGTATAGCAAATCTATTTAAATAAACCAGTCTTCAACCTGAAATATTGTGAATTGTTCCCTCTTACTTGAATTACCCGCTCATTTAGCAATCAAAAATGGCATTGAGACATAGCATTTACATGTACGAGGCATGTTTTTTAAGTAAGTACCGTTTTGGAATTAAAAAAAGACGTGCAAAGATATCGCAATAATTTTATTTTTACATGAAAGCCTGTACCTTAATCTACTTTTCTACATAATTTCCGTGAATATTGAGGCACTTGTCATAACGTGGCACCAATTTTTGAATACCCTCCTCATAAAATTCTGCCGTCTGACTTGTTAACCACTGTATCACAAATGGTTTGACTTCGTTATCGTCTTGAAGACGCTGACCACCCAGGTGTTTCTTCAAGTGCAGGAACAAATGGTAGTCGCTGGGCGCCAGATCAGGGCTGTATGGAGGATGATCTAGAGTTTCCCATTTAAAAGATTTGATGAGATCTTTGGTCCGATTAGCCACATGTGGACGGGAATTGTCATGCAGCAAAGCGATACCCTTACTCAACTTGCCACGTCTTTTGTTCTGGATTGCACGACGCAGATTGTTCAATGTCTCACAATAAGACGCTGCATTGATTGTCTCATTACGAGGCAGAAACTCCACTAGCAATACTCCTTTTCTGTCCCAAAAAACTGTGCACATGATTTTCCGGGCAGAAATTGTTTGCTTAAACTTCACTTTTTTGGGTGATGATGAATGTCGCCATTCCATGGATTGTTGTTTCGATTCTGGTGTGACGTAGGCCACCCATGTTTCGTCACCAATAACAATTTGGTCTAAAAAATCTTCACCTTCATTGTGGTACCGCTCAAGGAAAGTCAATGCACTGCCTAAACGTTGGGTTTTGTGCAAATCCGTCAACATTTTTGGAACCCAACGTGAACACAATTTCCGGTAATTCAAGTTCTCGGTCACAATGCGATACAAAACACTACGAGAATATTGAGGAAAGCAGTCGCACAATGATGAAATTGTAAAGCGTCTGTTTTCTCTCACCTTTTCGTCCACTTTCTGCACCAAATCTTCATTAACGACCGAAGTACGCCCACTCCGTTCTTCATCATGCACATTTGTGCGGCCATCTTTAAATGCTCTCACCCTTACCATTCCATCACTCATAATGTTTTGTCCGTACACTTCACAGATCTCACGATGAATATCGATCGGTTTTACGCCTTTTGCACTAAGAAATCGTATAACAGCCCGTACTTCACAATCGGCGGGACTCACGATTGTCGGAGGCATCTTAAACACTCAGTAAACAACGTATACAATGAAGAATCAGACTGTAATGGCGTCAGTGCGTAGACAAGAGATGTAGTTAACCAGCGCGCATGCGCGGAACGCCGACCGTAGCGCTGCGGCGGCGGAATCACAAAACGGTACTTACTTAAAAAACATGCCTCGTAGTTTAATAAAGAAAAAATACATCTAAATATCATTAATACAAATTAAAAGAATCAAGATGAAACAATCTAATCAATTTCCAGATAATGTTAAGCAATATGAATTGTGACTACTTCACTTAATACATAAATCAGCTACAATTGAATTCTCCTTAACCCTAATCAGCCTTATAACTTTGAATATAACTAATTCTGTTCAGTTTAACTAATTTACATTAGACATGTGCTCTAAGATAGTTTTTCCTTCTAATTATTTTTATTAATTACAAGTTAATCTTTCTTGCATTAAATAACAGTCTTATATCTAATTATTAATTCTGTTCATTTGATTAATCACACGCTAGCTGTAACACTGAATTACGCACTTCGCGCAGGCCCAATTATAAAAGTACAGTACTTAACTTCGTCGTAGACTGCTGCAGCCACCTTAAGTTCAGCCGAACTTTACGAACACCTGTTGCCTGAAGACGATCGTCACCCACAGCTTCTCAGTTGTCACTGCGCCGATCCACGTGTTTCCCGATGGATTCCTTGATCGCCGAATTTATCGATGCCTTCTTCAGCTTAGAGCTATAAAGCCGCCTTGCTAAAAACGCCCACAAGACTCTTTATTCCCACTCTATCCCACTGATAGGCACTGGATCGTTGGTTGATCGTTGGTTACATAGATCGCCACAACACGCCTTCCGTTGCTGCTTCAACGTCCGTCCACTTGCTAACGTGAGCTTCGCATAGTCCGCATCACTCACCGCCGGCTTCTTACCGCTTTCATGCTTCTCGAGCCGTCACTGTTCCTTTTTCTCCGTTGCTGATCGTGATCGACCTCTTATCCTCACACCTTGCTAGTGACACCGCCGCTCACCAACCTTCCTATCTTCATCTCTTAATTTTTCTCCCACTCCTGATACCCCGGCACTCTGGGATAGCTACCTTGTCCTTTTATTTCCTAGAAAAGGATTGTTCTGTCGGTATTTCTTTTATCTCACCCCTTCTACACTATCTCCCTTTTTTCGATATTCTAGTCTCCGATTTATTATTTCAATCCCCCCCTTTTTTCTCTTATCAGACAAGGAGTGTTCCCGGATGCCGTTAATCCCCAGAGCACATGTCTAGAAAGGCCTAAAATTGTAAATTTAATTTGTTGATTCATTCCAAAACAAATTATAAAAAAAATAATAAAAGAATAAAAATATTATAATTTTGCGTTTGTTTGAAATGTTGCCGAAATACAATACTTATTTTGCCTGATGTCTTATAATTAACAATTTAAGTCTCTATTGTTCCATTAAATTGCCAAATCGAGTGTACTTATTTTATCCCCTTCCCTTTCCGTTTCTTAACAAATTCAACTTGTATACGGTTGATTTATTAATGACAGATAGACATGGGTTGCTTCAAGCCATGTCTATGTGTACATATTTAATATGTCACACACTTATCGGGCCATTGTCCTGTTAGAAGCTGATTTTTTTCTGTTTTTTGAATGGCAATATTTTCAAATGGGTCTAGTAAGTATTTTTCCTGATAAGGTAAATTAAATTTTATGCTTTCTTTATTGAAATCATGTCTGGATTCAAATGAATGTTTGGCAATGGCGGATTTTTTTGTTCTTCCGAATCGACGATGAGCCAGATGTTCTTTAAACCTCACTATAGTCGATCCATCGTTAGCTTGCGCAGGATGTAAACAAAAGCACGTGGTGAAGTGCAATTCTATTGGCTGATTGAGCCTTGCAACTTCCGTGTTCCTGGGCGCACACGAAAATGTAGTTCACAAAGAAAACGTGAAAACTGACTTAAAACTGTAACAATCAGTTTTGAAAACAACTAAAATCATTAAATATTATTAATTAGGC
>JAHWFO010037430.1:4217949-4266060 GCA_023313115.1 Rhysida immarginata
TCACAGACTATTAATCCTATCAAAGACATACAATTCTTGATTTCAACTTTTGTTTATTGTCAGCATTAAGATTAGGTTAAGATAAAATAACTAACATCACTAACTTAGTTTCACAATATTTACTCATTTTGATAATAATTGTTTGAATAAAGTTTATTCACTTGTAACCCTACAAGATCTCCTCCTTTTTTTAAGGCGGGAAGGGAGGGAATTTTGGTCGGTCAATAGTGGGAACCGTAGCTGGGACTCAGGGTAGACAATCATTTTTGGGATCAAGCATCTTACGAGTTAGGAGAAAACACAACGCAATGTAATAGGTAAGGTGAGAAAAAAAACTATAAAGTTAAGCACTATATGATCAAGAGTACGAAAACACAACGCAATGTAAAAAAAAGGGAAGTTGAAGATTAATTGATAAGGGAGAGTTATCATTGTTAGAGGGGATACCATTTGGGGGTAATTAGGATAATCAATCACAAGGGTATATTACCGCAATTAGGTATACTGGTATTCGGTGGCATGGAATAAAAAAGGGATTCATACCGAAACTGGTATGGTACAGTTGGTGACCGTGCTCACATAAATTCACATATCGGTACAATTGGTGTCGTGACCACGCACACCTTTATCGGGTATCGGTACAATTGGCGCCGTGACCCGGCGTAACGGTACAATTGGTGCCGTTTATCGGCGTATTGGTACAATTGGCGCCGTGACCCGGCGTATTGGTACAAGTTTAATATTTTCACTGCATAAGCTTTCTTGTAGGCTTTGGTTCGAGGCAGTTTGCAAGTACAGTATAACGATCTTTGGCAGAAGTTAGTATCATATTACGGTAGCTGTTGACGACGAGAAATTCGAATAAAAAGTGAATTAATTTATTGTATAATGAACTGGAAGTGTCAATGCAACGTAATTAATGTAAAATACACGATAAATTCGTGTGAATATCATCAGCACAGAAGGGAACTTCGTCGAGGCAGTTTGGATTTTTATAAGCCTACATTTCTCACTCACACATCGACCAAAAAAAACAAAAAAAAAAACACAGAACAGAACATTTCCTAATGAAAAATCAAGTAAACTGTATTCAGTTTTAACATTTTTCATAACTTGACTGCATAAGCTTTCTTGTAGGCTTTGGTTCGAGGCAGTTTTGAAGTAGGCCTATTTGGAAGTAGCTATCTTTGGGAGGAGTTTTTTTTGTATTAAATGTTGGCGACGAGAAATTCAAATGAAAAATCAATTAATTCATTGTATAATGAACTGGACACTGTATAAGCAATATAATTAATGTATATTATACGGTAATTTTGTGACATATGTGATGTCACACGATTTCAAATGCAAATTCATTCATTTGAATTCGTTTAGCCTGACTCTATCATCAGCTCCCATCAATTTCATTTCTTTTGTATTTATCTTTTATTCAACTTTATTATGCGTTTTTTCTCTTGTTTACAATATAATGTATTTAGTCTTAAAATTAGTAAGCCTATCTCTCATTGTCCGACCCGCCAAGATTAGAGCGTCACTTGTATCGTGTGCAAAAAAGAGAGAAACGAAAGTTCAAAAGCGTGTTGCTAAGCAACAACGAATTTTTTTTAAGCTTGCTTGCTTTGTTTTTCAAAAACGAAAGTTTCTCATGAACGATCTTTTTTTTTATCCTTGGCGCAATCGAGGGCAATGATTGGTTGGTTTAAGGCTTTCCCGCGTAGCGAGCGTTGTTTATAAAAGGGGGAAAACGGCTCTCCTCCCCCTCTCTGTCGGATTGTTCCAGACTCTCTGTGAGTGTTGAAAACTCTCTCTGTGCATGATGTTCCAATCTCTCGCACGTGTGCACTCGAAGATGAAGGGTCTCAAACAACTGAGTCCTGTCATCTCGTTCAGCATGTCAAATGTCTCTTCTCGATGATGTGTTCAATACATAACCACATGATTGAAACATCAAGTCACTCAGACGAACAATTGTGTAGGTGCGACACATTGCCATGAAAGCTTCACTAAAGGATACTCATGCGTGAAACCGTTGCAACTAATGGCGGAATCGAAACTAAAACACAAGAACTTTGGTGACATCGAAGCCCAATAAAGGCAGATCAACCAGGTCCTGTGCGAGCGTTGAATCGAAGCAGGGAAAGCGAGTTGTGAATCCACGAGGTAACGGTGGCAGCAGCCGTGGGGTGGAGAATCAACATCGGCCAAGCTACGGGAAGGAACCAGCAGAATCGGCGTCTCCGATGATGACCAGAGCAACGTCACATCAAGGGAGTAAACGTAACGATCCGTGAAATGGGCCCCAACGATCAACATTGTGAATGAAGACGTTCATCTAGTGTCTCGTCATATTGTCCTGATGCATGACAGTGAACACAAAGTACAGATAAGTGACAAGTGAATATACATTTCGTAATTAAAGTTTTACTGAGCTCACTTCGATCTTTAAAAAGGAGAGAGAGAGAGATTATAAGAACGTTAATGAACAATAATTTTGCGCGCGTTAGTTTATTCTGGGGAAAGCTTCGCATTTAGCATTGATGTTTATCATAAAGTTTGATTGCTTGAATCTCAATAATATTTGTAGCTATATTCTTTTCATTCTACTCCATTTTGATTATCATTCTAAATTTGCCAATTTGAATTTTGAATAAATAAAATAATTAGTTTACAGTTCATCATAATAGATTGTTCATTTCTCTTTTACGATTAATCACAGTTATTTAAAGTTAAGAAGAAAAAGTTATTGCGGGCACAACACTTAATAAAAGAAATAAATTTAACTCTGAGAAAGGGACTTTAGATATAAGAAGTTTATGCATTTAACAATATTAAGTTAAATCAGATTAACGTACGTTGCTTAAATAAAAAGGAGTTATTGCGGACACAAATTGTTCTTGAATATTGCACTATACGATGATGGTTGGAGACTGGTAGATTTACTGTCGTCATTTTAATAACATTGGTTGTTCTATGTTGATGTTTGTGTACCACATTGCCCTTTTTCGATTGGTAGCATCACACATTAGAACCTCCTACATTACAATTTCATTAGGATAAAATCCCCTCCGGACAAAACCTCCTCCGGCAACAGTTGTCGTTGGAGGGCTGATATTTATCCTCTTGTATAATACGACCCAGCAAATTTAGGTGCTCTTTTAGGCCAAAAAAATTCGCATTATAGTAGAGGATTTACGGTATATTATTTGGATGAATGTGTGACGGAATAACGCCTTCTTGTCACTCAAAAGTACTACTAATTACGCTAATCAACAATCTTAAACACTTACCTTAGCTGTTCTTAGTTACTAGAATGATAATGGCCTTTAACTCCTGTGATCGTATAGTGAATGCTTTTTATATGGCTAATCTCGTATCTTTATCTTAGCCCGTACGATACCAATATGTATTAAATCCCCTTTTAAATGTAGCTTAATATTACCGTGCTTAACAACCAACAATAATGTGAAAAGAAGGAACTTCTAAATTCTGAATAAATGAAATCTATTTATTAAAACTTTGAAATGTAGCATGATAAGAGTCAACGCCCTATTTTGTCTGATTAATGCGAATTACAAAATTTTACACCACTTAATATTTTATGTGTAAATAACTATCTTTTCTTACAGTGTACATTAACTAATAAGCCCCAGGATATAGATAACGGAAAACGGGATAATCTTAAATAGGTTAAACATAAGTAAAATTTGGTTATTCTCTTTTTTGCAGGAAGCACAAATAAAGAAAAAAAATCGACAGATAAATATTGAAGTAGATTATTATATTCCCTCAATTACTTAATCAAACAAAATATTACTATCCCGGAACAATTTTTTGGTCTCGTCACCCTTTCCCTTTTTGAGATAGGCCTAAACACTAAACACATGCTTATCAATAAATTTACCTATAATGTTATAAATTAAGCCTAATTATCACAGTAAACGGATAAATATGCATAGGATACTTTAAAGGAGACTATGTCTTAATTTCCAATTAGGTGAATAAATAGTTCTATTGAAGGTTTCTGCTGTTGGAATGTCAAATGTCTCTAGAGCTCGTTGGGGCCCGTATTCGTATACGAAAATTTCAAAAGTACTTATCTGTAGCAGTCTTAACTCGTATTTTACGTCGCTGTGTACCACGATCGTGTTCCCTGGAGGTTTCCCACTTTTCCTTGCCTGCCGCTAGTTTAAGTCGTCCTTTCTCTCACCTGGTTTCCAACGCCGTGTTGACTGCTTGACTGCCGCCTCGTGGTTTCCCAGTTTAGAATTCGGGCCCGTACTTGCTATGCCACCACAACCTGCCCTCGACCGTTCTACCCCGCTGGAAAACTGCTGGTCCTTCTTGTCGTAACGCTTAGTCATCCACGTTGCCTTGGCTAGGTGCTGCACGCACCAATGGTCGTCACATTGGCCGTCGGGGACGCTCCTTACACCGATATGGTTGGGGCTAAGGACGGGCTAAATTGCGCTCCATCGGTTTCTACCGAGTGATATTGACTTGACACTTTTTTAAAAGAATTTACTTCTGAACTTATTCTGTTGCTGGCTGGAAGCTGTCTCATCAACTTTCTTTTTCACTATCTCCCATGATCACACTTTTTTCACTGCATTCTGGGTTATTACCAATTATGTGTATCCAATCATCTCCTTCAAATTTCCCGCTCCCGTTCTTTCCTTATCACCATGACTCATTCCCCCCCCCCCACCCCCTCTTATCATTAAAGCTTATCTCCCGGATTTTTCTAGATTTTTGTTTTTTGTTTTTTAACTCCACATGTTTAAAATCTAGGCCTATGTTTTTAATTTTATAGTAAATAAAATCATAAAACGTTGTTTCAATCAATCTTATATTATTTTCTAATTAACATTCGCAAAATTTTCTAATTTCTTATCCTTATTTTACTACGTTCCTTCTTTTCTCTGTCATTATTGTAGAGCCCCCCCTTCTCTTTTCTTAATTTAGCCCTGAATTTTGGAATTCTTTAATAACAGAGATATGGCTTCTGAATGCCATATCTTTGTGCATATAAATTTATTGCTAATAAAGTTATATGTCACAAATGAGTAAATGTAATCACATATTTGCACATCTAGTGCCTCAAGGTACACCTTCCTACTTAATACCATTCATGGTCTTAATCGAGACCATTAGCAATATTATTCGCCCAATCACACTATCAATCTGACTAGCTGCTAATATAATCGCAGGACACCTCCTATTAACCCTATTAGGAAATCAGGGACCTAACTTACAAAGATTAATCCTAATCTTGTTAATTTCATCTCATATTTTATTACTTTTATTAGAAACAGCAGTAGCCATTATCCAATCATATGTATTCACAATTCTATCTGTACTTTACTCAAGTAAGTTAGGACAAATCGCCCCTTCCATATCGTAGACCAAAGACCCTGACCAATCGCAAGAGCAATTTGAGCACTCATCTCAACCTATAGTATAGTGTATAAGTTCCATAAGGCCTCCCCTATAATATTATTTTTATGAAGTATAATTTTAATTGTCACAATAATTCAATGATGACGAGACATCTCATGAGAAGGTACATTTCAGGGCCACCATACAAACCTAGTAGTAACAGCATTACGCTGAGGAATAGTCTTATTTGTTACATCCGAAGTTTTATTTTTCGTCTCTTTTTTTTCTGAGCATTTTCCCACAGAAGTTTATCACCTACACTAGAAATCGGATCAACATGACCACCCACAGGGGTAACACCCTTTAACCCATTCCAAATTCCACTACTAAATACAGCCATTTTACTATCATCAGGAGTATCAGTAACTTGAGCACACCACAGTCTGATGGAAGCCAACTACACACAAACTAAACAAGCTTTAATAATTCCAATTCTACTGGGTGTATACTTTACAGCCCTACAAGCATTTGAGTACAAAGAAGCATCATTTACCATTTTAGACTCAGCATTTGGCTCAACATTCTTTATAGCAACAAGATTTCATGGTATACATGTAATCATTGGTACATTATTTCTTACTGCCTGCTTCATACAATTATTAGCGCTGCATTTTTCACCTAAACATCATTTCGGCTTCGAAGCAGCAGCATGATATTGACATTTCGTAGATGTAGTATGACTATTTCTATTTACTTCTATTTATTGATGAGGAGGTTACCTTTTTAGTATTTATTGTACATTTGGCTCCCAATTAAAAAGATTTGATTATATCTACAATTACTACATTAATTATATTAACATATCTAATTTCAATTATTTTAATAATATTATCTTCAATTTTATCAAAAAAAAGATTAAAAGATTGAGGAAAATCATTCTCTTTTGAGTGTGGATTGACCCCTATAAGACAGCCCGACTACCTTTTTCATTATGTTTCTTTATAATCACTATCATATTCTTAGTGTTTGACGTAGAAATTACCTTATTAATACCGATCCCAATCTTATTCTCATATTCAATATTATTTGTCATACTACCCCTCCTAGGACTATATTATGAATGAAAGATAGGAGCTTTAGAATTGTGACATTCGTCAATTACAATGCTTTGTAACTTCTGTGTCTACCCCCCCCCCCCTCTCCACGTGTTGGTGAATCATCGCCTGTTAATAGAGATGGGAGACCCCAAGTTGCCAGTGGCCGCCCCGGAAGCTTTGTGACTAATTTGGATCGTGACCACCAGGGGGCGAGGAGATCGGAATTGCAGGCAGCCAATCAGGATCGTGATAACGCGCATAGAGTTATGGGTAATGCTAGGGGGATATATAAGGCCGGTCTTTCGAATGAGAGGCATCGTGGATCATGCCTTCCTGAGAGAACTTATGCCGAATGTGTATCTTCAAGACTTCGCTCCTAGATCTTCGCAACTGTAAGTACCCTGTTCTTAATGTATCCCCTAGCAGCCCTTACTATGCGGTTAGAAACCTATCCCAAGCCGGGAACTTGCTTGGTCTCTCGTAATAACTGATCTCGATCGTATTTTAGAATTATTGTATTTCGCGTCCGTTAGGGACAGCGTTGTTTATTTATTTTATTGCCTTTCTAATTTTAACATTATTTAATGTATCCCCAACTTGTTGATTAAATTATTTTATCGTTTATTTACGCCACTGTTGACCCTTGTCTTTCATTATATTCAAATATTTAAATATACACCTATTTAAATTATCACAATGGCGCCCGAACTAAATGTGTCTAGTGGCGGTGGCGACGACTCTCAGTCGGTTGTTAAGAGTGATTCCATTGTGGGTTTCACTAATCTAATCCCTACATTCACGGGAGATGAAGGCTCCATATCCATAAAAGCGTTTTTTGACGCCGTGGATGCCATTGCGCAGATAGCGGGGTGGTCGGAATCCGTCGTGTTAGGTGTTGTCCGGTCGAAGTTAAAAAGCAAGGCCGCAGCGAGCTTTAGTGACCATTCACTGTCCGAATCGAACAGCTATAACGAGGTAAAGCGTTCACTATTGGAAATTTTTTTTAAGGACGACGATTTAGAATATGCGGAGCTTCACTTTTATCAGGCAAAACAGAAGGTTGATGAAAATGTCCGCCAGTATGCAAACAGACTGAGTCTCTTGTTTCAATATCATATTTCAAAAATCGTCGATTCCTTGTCCATGACTTCAAGGACCGTAAGTATAAAGGAATCATCGGGAATGACTTTATCACCAAGGCAGAGTTTAGATTCCGGGATGCTAAAGCCGAGGAAATTGTCCTCGCCCAAACTACGGTGATTGACGGCATCGAAAAAGGGGATCTTGATGGTGTCATTAAGACACAGCTGGATGAACTATTAGAGGTTCACGCGGATAACTTTGCGGAAGAGATAGTAATGCTATCTGGGGTTAATAACGTTATGGTGAAATTTGACATTGACCAATCCCGCCCCGTATTTGTCCGCCAATACCCTATTCCTAAAATCCATCTTGACGCGCTGAAGTCCAAGATAGACTCATACTTACAGGCGGGTATTATCGAACCGAGCCGGTCACGTTGGAACTCCCCGATTCATATAGTTAAAAAGAACAATGGCGACATAAGAGTCACGCTTGACTTACGTAAGGTCAACGACGTCACTACTGCTCTGGATTATCCCATGCCTAGGATCCATGATATCCTAAATAATCTGCATGAATACAACTTCTTTAGTGTCCTTGATCTCAACTCTGGATATTACCAGCTCCCTATAACCCCTGAACTTAGGAAGTGCTTTGCATTTCAGACACCCTGGGGCAAGTATCAATTAACTCGTATGCCTCAGGGTGCGAAGAACTCTGCCCACACATTCCAGTCGTATATGACTGACCTTTTGTATGAAAGGCTGTACCAAAGCGTACATGTTTTCCAGGATGATGTGCTGGTCTTTACTAAGACGGCCGAAGAACATCTGGAAACCCTCAGGTGGGTATTGAATATTTTCAAGACGCATAATATCATCATGAAGCCATCGAAATGCAAAATAATGATGACAAAGGTGCTCTATCTTGGACATATGATATCTCGAGAAGGCCTGACCCCTGACCCCGGAAATGTCAGTGCCATTGCCAACCTAGAAACCCCGCGAACGGTGAAGCAGGTGCGTTCCTTCATTGGCGCAGCTAACTTTTATAGACCGTTCATCCATAACATGTCCAAAATCATAGCCCCCCTAACGAACCTGACCAAGAAGGGTGCAAGGTTCGTGTGGTCCCACGAGTGCCAGGAAGCTTTTGAATCATTAAAAGCAGCCATTATGAATCCCCCTGTTCTCACCCCACCAGACTACACCAAACCTTTTCTGCTCTATACTGATGCGTCGGCGGGGGCCATTTGTGCAATAACTCCTTTTTTATTTCTGTAACGCTTGTTAATCTGATTTAACTTAATATTGTTAAATGCATAAACATCTTATATCTAAAGTCCCCTTTTCCAAGTTAAATTTATTTCTTTTATTAAGTGTTGTGCCTGCAATAACTTTTTCTTCTTAATCTTAAATAACTGTGATCAATTGTAAAAGAGAAATGAACAATCCATGTGATAAAATGCAACTGTGTTATTTTATTTATTAAAAAGATTCAAATTAGCAAATTTAAAATAATAGTCAAAATGGAATAGAATGATAAGAAAGTAGCAACAAATATTATTGAAATTCAAGCAATTAAACCTTATGATAAACAACAATGCTTAATGCGAAGCTTTCCCATACTAAACTTACGCACGCAAAATTAATGTTCATTTAAGTTCTTATACTCTCTCTCTCTCTACTTTTAGATTGAAGTGAGCTCAGTTAAACTTTAGTTACGAACTGTACATTCACTAATCACTTATCTGTATTTTGCGTTCACTGTCATGCATCAGGAAAGTGTGATGAAACATTAGATGAACGTCTTCATTCACAATGTTGATCGTTGGGGCCCATTTCACGGATCGTTACGTTTACTCCCTTGATGTGACATTGCTCTGGTCATCATCGGAGACGCCGATTCCGCTGGTTTCTTCCCCGTAGCTTAGCTGATGCTGACCCTCCACCCCACGGCTGCTACCACCATTACCTCGTGGATTCACAACTCGCTTTCCTTGCTTCGATTCAACGCTCGCACAGGACCTGGTTGATCTGCCTTTATTGGGCTTCAATGTCACCGAAGTTCTTGTGCTTTAGTTTCGATTCCGCCATTAGTTGCAACGGTTTCGTGCATGCGTATCCTTCAGTGAAGCTTTCATGGCAATGTGTCGCACCTTCACAATTGTTCGTCTGAGTGACTTGATGTTTCAATCATGTGGTTATGTATTGAACACATCATCGAGAAGAGACATTTGACATGCTGAACGAGATGACAGGACTCAGTTGTTTGAGACCCTTCATTTTCGAGTGCACACGTGCGAGAGATTGGAACATCGCGCACAGAGAGAGTTTTCAACACTCACACATAGAGACTGAAACAATCAGACAGAGAGATGGAGGAGAGCCGTTTCCCCCCTTTTATAAACAACGCTCGCTGCGCGGGAAAGCCTTAAACTGACCAATCATTGCCCTCGATTGTGCCAAGGATAAAAAAAAGATCGTTCATGAGAAACTTTCGTTTTTGAAAACGAAGCAAGCAATGCTTTATAAAAATTCGCTGTTGCTTAGCAACACGCTTTTGAACTTTCGTTTCTCTCTTTTTGCACATGGTACAAGTGACGCTCTAATCTTGGCGGGTCGGGCAATGAGAGATAGGCTTAAAAGATTTAAGACTAAATACATTAAATTGTAAACAAGAGAAAAAACGCATGATAAAGTTGAATAAGAGATAAATACAAAAGAAATGAAATTGATGGGAACTGATGATAGAGTCAGGCTAAACGAATTCAAATGAATGAATTTGCATTTGAAATCGTGTGACATCACATATGTCACAATGTAACAATGTATGACATTTCTGTGCACAGGCCTTCTGTCTAGGTGGTGTTGCTCTAGCCCCATCAGCAGCCTGAACATCAGGCCTTCAATTAATATTTTTTCACAAAGAATAATATCCCAACCGATTAGAATAACAAGAAGTAAGGCCAGTAGAAATTAACAATACCAAAAGAAAAACAAACTATCATACCGTAAATACTGTATAAGCGCCCGGGCGCTTATTTGCAAAAATTCAGCGGACCCCCAGGCGCTTAATGAAGGTGGGCCGGTGTTACAGGTCCGGCGTTTATAAAATTCTGCACAACTGTGATGGATACTACGAGGGTTGTACCAAAAGTAAGGTTCCCAATGAGCTACAGCCTCGAGGGAAGGTGCTAGGCTAAATCCGACAACAGTGCCGTGCGCAGTGGTTCCCGCACTCTCGAGCCCACTCTCGAGCGATTCGCTACGGCGCTCAGTGTTCGCTTGGCAGCCGTCAGAGATGGAAGTGTTGATCGCCGCTCCCGCCAAGTGCGAGGTTCGAGCAGTAATCCGGTTTCTCCACGCAAGGAAGTTACCGCCCGTGGAGATTCATCGACAACTGACTGAGGTTTATGGTGAAAAGTGCATGTCCGTTCAGCACGTCCGAAAATGGTGCAGGGCTTTTGCTGAGGGTCGCACGGAAGTTCACGAAGAACGGAGTGGAAGACCGCCGGTTTCGGATTCGATTGCCCAGAAGATCAACAGTGAGCTGCTGAAAGATCGGAGGGTCACTGTCCGTGAACTTGTTGAACGCATTCCTGAAGGTTCGCACGGCACACGCTTCCTCAACGGAATGGCGGGAGACTTCTTCGACTTAGGAATACAAAAGCTGGAGCACCGTCTTCAAAAGTGTGTCGAAAAAAAATGGAGACTATGTTGAAAAATAGACAATAGTGTAAGCTTTTCAACAATATATAAATTAATAACAATAAACAATGTTTTCTACTTGTAAAAAATATGGGAACCTTACTTTTGGTACAACCCTCGTATTATGCAAAATTCTCGCCCTTCTCCTTCATCTTTTCTAAAGTATCCTGCTGCATTTTCCATTCCCGTTAGGATCAATGCTAAACTGTTTGGTTGTAGCCTCTGTAGAATGGGTTTCAGCCTACTTTATTGTTGCGAGATTAAAATTGATGCTATAACTCTGAAGTTTTCATTTTTTATCAGCTATGTTGCTTGACTGAATCCAAAATTAAAAGCAAGACATTAGAAGACAGTCATGCTGGTATCTAATTTCCGGTTTAGCATTGGCATTTGGGAGAGCAAACATTCCCGTGAGAAAGCAGCAAGAGAAGAAAAATCCATGAAATGAACTAAAATAAGTGCCCGGGCGGTTATTGAAGGTCTGGCACTTATTTGCAAAAATTCAGCAGACCCCCAGGCGCTTAATGCAGGTGGGCCAGTATTTCAGCTCCGGCGCTAAATACAGTATTTACGGTAACCAAAAAAAATACATTTCAGCAATCAAATCCTTAGAGTAAAACCCACCCAAAAAAGGAAACCCCAATAAAGCATAATTAGCCACTGCAAGTCCAATTCTAACAGAAGAAAAAGAAATTCTAACATCTTGGTTGTCTAACATAAAAACAGTAAAACCTTAGACATCGCATGTGTTAAAAGGTGAAAAAAAGCTAACTTTACAAAACCTACAGATAAAATAAACATTATCAACCCTAGCTGACTCAAAGTAGACAAGGCAATAACCCTCTTCAAATCATATTCAAAATTAGCCTCAATCCCAGCTATAAATATAGTTAATAAAGATAACAAGCACAATACAGGGTATTTCATAATTGGTGTCCCGTCTTTAGTTCCAAATAACGACTCAAGGGGAACAGATTAGGGAAAAATGAATATTGATTATTTGGTTTTAATGTCCCCTAATTCAGAATAAAAACATTTCGTGTCCCTGGGGGTGAAGGGGTACATTTTGAAAATTTTAATTTTGTAGGGGTAGGGATTAGACCCCATGTGTTATTTAGAAAGTTGTAGAGCATCATGTAAAATGTGGGTTGCGCAAAAAACCCGGTGAAAAAAATCTCACCCCCTGCCCTTTATCTAGTGGGTAAAGTGAAAGGTGTGGCTAGCTAATGTAGACAAAAACAGAAAAACTCATTAGAAACTTATACTATATATTCGATTATAAAATACTCCAAAATATCCAAAGCGAATTAATAAATAAACACCCGCAGTAACTAAAGTAGAAGAATGAAACAAAGCAGAAATGGGAGTTGGTGCAGCCATAGCAGCAGGCAGCCAAGCAGAAAAGGGAATTTGAGCTCTATTAGTACAGGCTGCCACTAAACATAAAAAAATCACTCACCGATTGTCCAAACCCCAATCATAAAACTTAATGTAACTCCAATTTGATCTTATCATTAATCGAGAGATAGCTAATAATAAAGTAGCATCACCAATCCAGTTAGATAAAATAGTAATTATCTCAGCATTATAAGAATGAACATTATGATAATAAATTACTAAACAATAAGAAACCAAACCCAGATCATCTCAACCTAATAATAAACAAACTAATCTATAGCTATTAATTACCAGTAATATAGAAACAATAAACAAAAAAACTAAAATAGCAAATCGATTTTTCGTTGCATCACTATATATATAATCAGTTCTATAATACCGTAATTTCACGCGGATAGCCCGCGGGCTATCTGTGTTTTTTTCATCTGAAAAATGGTTCTGCGGATTATCTGAGAGGCGGACTATCTGGGAATAAATTTTTCCAAATTGCAATAAATGGTAAACCTATAAAGTGACTTCCGCAAGATGGCAAGATGAGTAACAGAAATAGATGAGAAGTTTACAAAATAATATATTACACAAATTTGCCCATTTATTTCTGATAGTAATTTATGAAGTACAGTGGTCCATTTTTTATAACGAGTTGCCGTTATGTAGATAGAGTGTACGAAATTTCACACTCGCGGATGTTTAAAAGACATTTTCCGATTTTCAAATGTTTATGATCTTACAGTCTATAAATCCATCCTATACAGTCTATTAAATGCTTCAGAATAAGATTTAAGTCAAAAATCGATGGTTATTTTGAACAAAAAATAAGTAAATAACGCTTATTTCGATTTCACTACGCTTGAGTAACATTGACTTACAAGCAGCCGAAATCGCCGTTTTCACGTTTTTTCGTTTCACCCTTTCCCAATTCCGCAATCGGAAAATTATACGGATTATTTAGTTAGTTTGAAGCAATTATACTCTTTATCAGTAAATAAGAAATTGATTAGTTAGTTTAAAGTAATTTATTATAACTTTATCTAAATATTTATAAATAAATTGAATTCGGATGAGTTATTTCAGAAAATGTTAGGGTTGGAAAGCTTCGGAGACAAAAGGCAATCGCGTGGCTTAAGAGATTTTCCCTTCGCTTACACTTCGATAAAAAATTGGAAATTTGCAACTGCAGGCAAATAAACACTGAGTAGAGATTGTTCTGTACTTGTGATATAAACTGATGTACGAAGAAGATAAACAGTTAAATCACCGATTGAGCTTTCGTACACATTTTTCACAGTACTTTCAGTCACGTGATTCCCGGTCTTTTTGCTTGGAAATCAGTATGAACGTTTGTTAACGATCGATCACTGTCGAATGCGATTTTATTATTAACGATCAAAATAAAACTTATGCACTAAAATCTTAGCTGTAGCCACCGATGATTGGTCCTTCTTATCGAGGCCTTCTTTACATATCCAGTGGCTTCGGCCAGGGTCCTCCCCCTTCCCTGGTCTCGTTCTTATCGGTGGTGGCTACGGCCTAGCATTTTCCTGTTGTTGTTTTTTTTTCCAACCTCATAATAATTATGGTCGAAAATTAAAGTGATTGTCAGTTACTGTTATGAAAGATACAATATTAGTTTCACAGAATGATCCCTGTCAGAGCGTTGAGAGAAAAAAAGGAGCACTTTCATTCAGAAGCTCGTACTTGTTACGGGAGATGCATTCCCGTGGAGCTGTTTACTTTAGCGTAATCCATGCATAATATCCATGAAGCAAAATCGCTATACACACAGATGAAGAGAAATTGTAAATTTCTTATCCTCCGTGGCTAAACGACGCTAAAGTAAAATTGTAAAATTGCCGACACATCGGAGCATTATTCCTAATAAAAACAAGCAAATTTTGTTCTCTGCTGTAGATAAAAACGCGATGGCCTTTGAATGGATGGTTTTAAATTAACGAGTCTTTGTTCAATCTTTTTCTAACATTGAAATTAATATTCTAACCCCTCGGAACTATAATTAACCAGTGACATAACTTTTCACTCATAAATTATTAAGGAAAAAACGTGTTAATAAGTTAATGTCGGCGATTTGCTCGGCCGGAATTCACTGTACTTGGCGATTCACGATTGGTTGAAGATGTTATGATGTCATAGAATGCTCTCTATCGCTATTGGTTAGCACCTAGCAGTGAGTGCGTTGATAGAAGCATGGCTGCTGCTGAAGAAATAAGGAGTTGCGCTCGTTCATTAAAATGAGATTACTCTAATTATTTACACATATAAATAATAAGTTTATAAAAGTTTCATTAAATATATAAAAGTAATGAAGATGGCTAGGTAAATAATAAAATTAGTAGCTAAATTACTATTTTAAATTGCTACTTCGTAAAAAGTTTGAAATGAGCCACTTTTTACATGGGCTTGAACTCTCAGATATTCCGCGGGTTTTCTGAGAAGCGGACTTTCTGAGAATTTTTTTACAGGAAAGGTGTTTTTTTTTATCCTGCGGTTTATCTGGGAGGCGGGCTATCCGCGTGAAATTACGGTACATTACACAAGAAGAAATAAATAATACAAAAGAACTAAATATCAACGACATTCAATCAAATACAAAAGACATGTAAAACTCTCTAGAATATAAAACAACAAAGTTCAATCTAAATAATACCCAACCCCAGTGCTTAAACTATATAAGCCGAAAACAAAACAAAAAATGGATAAAATTATCAAATAACAACTATAAATAACACAAAAATCCCTCTTAATAAAAAACATAATTTAACTCCACAAATTAATATTTTAATAACTAAGTCAATAAAATAAACAAAAAATACATCAAACTTCAACACAAAAAAATTCAAAGGAACCCAATGATAAAATATTAATAAGTACTCACGAAAATCACAATTAATTATAGGATTAAAAAGCAAGCCCTTACCATGCTGAGTTAAAGAATACATATAAATAGTGTAACAACCACTCAAAAAAGAACCTAAAAAAAAGTAAGATAGATATATAACCTAACCAACCTACAATTCTAACCATTAATCTAATCTTCCCCAATAAATTCATACTAGGAGGAGCAGCTATATTACAAACTCTTAGTATAAATCATCACAAACACACACCAGGAAATATAATTAAAAGCCCCCTATTAATTAATATTCTACGACTTCTCAAATGTTCATATATAACATTTGCCAAACAAAACAACCTGGATGAACAAAGACATCAGTGCTAAAGAACCACGAATACCCCAATCATTAAAAATCATTAAACCAGCAATTACTAAACTCATATGAGCTACAGAAGAATATGGGAGCCTAACTAGCCCTATAACTAGCTAAAAGCATTAGAGACGTAATCCACACTCTAAGAATAGTTAATCTTCATCTTAAACTTGTTGAAGAAAATAACTTTATTCTTATGTTAACATTTGTTTTGTTCACACGTCAATAGATGGCGTTACTAGTTGTTTTTCCTTAACTATGTAAGTCTCGTTTCTAATAAATAGTTCAACCATTGTCACCATGTAAGTAAGTCGTCTTTTTTTTTCTCTGCCAAATGTTAAAAGGTTATGGGCCTCCACACGAGCTCAAATAAGCGGAATAGAGGCAAAAGACTATGAACTTTCAATAATAATAATAATAATAATAATAATAATAATAATATGGCAGAAGTGGTTTATATCTTGGAGGTGGTTCTTCTCCCGACCGTCAGTTTAAAGGCACGCGTATGAGCAGTACGAAACAATAAAAGGAGGCACTGATACAAGCGACGCCATCATCATCATTTTTTTTTCTTCGAGGAAACAGCAAAATGAAACCAAGGACAATCACTACCTAGCCGAGAACAGTATAGCTGATTTGAAAGTTCAAAAACGAACCTTTTGCAATTTTTTTTTTTAAGTGAATTTCTGAAAGAGAAATGGATTTGAGCAGAGAAGCCGACTGGCCGATGTGGAAGTGAAAGATTAGAGACTTGCTTGATTACCACGAGGGTGCAGTAGAGTTCATAGATGGAAAATTAAAGAAGCCGGATCCAATTAATGACGGTGCACAAGAATCTGAGAGAAAACAACATAAAGAGCGCTGTGATTTATACCGAAAAGCGAACAGTTTCGCTAAGTCAATGATCGCAAGCACAGTCACCGATGCGGTATACCAAAAGGTCATGGACAAAGAAACAGCCTATGAAGCCTGGGAATCGCTAAAGCAACAATTTGAGGCAAGTTCTAAAGATCAGTTGTTTAAAATATGCACAGAATTCTTTGCATGTAGTTGGATCCAAGGAGAGGACGTTTCTACACATATCGCCAAGTTAAGAAGTCTATGGAATGAACTAAATAACGGCCTTGAGGCTAGAAAAGAAAATAAGTTGCCTGATTTAATGCTGGTTTGCAAAGTTTTACATATTTTGCCTAGTCAATTTGAAATTTTTAAATCAAGTTGGATGCTACTGGCTACGGATGATAAGAAATCATTTGAAGAGCTAACAGTACAATTGTGCATGTTTGAAAGAAATTTCACAAAAGCTGAAGACAGTAACAAAGCTGTTCAGGAAGCACTAGTGGTAGTAAAATCAGAAAGGCAAAAACCAAACAACAAAAATAAGCCAAAAACCAAGAAAGAGGAGATCTGCAATTACTGCAAACGTAAAGGCCACTGGGTAAAGGTCTGCAGAAAGTGAATTTCTGATGGAAGACCACCCAAAACACAGTCAAATGAAGTACAGTGCTCCCTCTATATAACGGGACTGTACATAATGCCAAATTTGCAACTGCAAGCCCATATAACGAAGTTTTTTTTTTCCAGAAAATGAAAACTACAGACATGAAAAGAGTATGTTGTATTTAAGTGTGATGTGCTCAAAGGTAACACTTCACAGGGTATGTTCGAGGTCTTTCGTTGGGCGCAAGTGACATTCCATGTCAGTTTGGATGTCACGTGGGCCCGGCGAAGGACACTAGCAATTTAAACAAACTTACCTGTGGATTTTTGTTTATGGCAGGCCTTCCGTGATCACCCACACAGGTGGGGAGTGGGTGGTTGAGGTTCTGATTCTGTTGTACCATTCGTTTTTGTAGGTGCATTTTGGCAATTTAGTAAGTGTAAAGTAAATTGTTTGTATTGCAGTGATTTTTGCTATCGTTGAATTGTTGCGAGAGTGTTTTTGTGTTTCGTGTAAGTGCTCTGTTGGGGGTTGCGATTGTTGTAGTTGAATTCTAGGAAGATCATCGCAGCTTCTAGCGGAATATTGTTGGGTTAAAGGTCGGAGAAAAGGTGCTCAGGGAGTGAATGGTTTGCTTGTTGTGTTTTTAAATGGTTTGTTTTTTTTTTTATGTGCATTCCAGCGTCAGCTTCCGAGCTGTGCAGACGTGTGTCGATCTTTTAGAAATTTCACGGTTTCGAACGTCAGGGCTGCAGAGTTCGCGCTGGGATGTGTTGTTGCGGTAAGATTTATGCTGTTTAAAGATTATAATTTAATAATGGATCTATAAATTAAATTTAAGAAATATGATGCGTTGAAAGCATTAGTCGAACAAGGTTAATGGTCGAGCAGAGCAATGACGTAGCGAGTCCCGGCGATTGCAATATGGAGGAGCTACGAACATGTGGTGAAGCAAGTTTGATCAGACAGTAATGTGGCTGCCAAGCAGATGTACACTCGGTAATATTGCAGAAATCTTCATCTTTGGTGAGTAACTGTTTAATTATTTTTATTGGCGCGGCAAGACAGCTTTCTTAGAGAACTATTAGTGAGAATTATTCGTCCGTGTCTTCGGATCCTCCCGATGAGGACAACGGAACTAAGGAATTCTAGCGGTGACATTTGCCTCTGCTGCATAATAAATGCCTCACCTTGTTGAGAGATCATATGTGTATTCGTGCTAGAACAATATCACTGTTATTAGTAGATATTTATCTTGTTTTTAAGATAGAGTGTAAGCAAGTCGCACCTGTACATGGAACATGATAGAGCTGAGTGGATATCTCAGTGAGCATTGGGACCTGGAGGAGCAACGACCCTAAGCCTCAGAAGCAACTCGTTACGTGTGTAATCACGTTTTGCGAGGTTGGCATTGACGGCATCTCAGGAGCTCGCCAGTGGCTGCCGTATTTGAGCACATGCGTCCACCATGAGGGGTCACTGTGCCTCCCCCCTTCTTTGGCAATGAAGGAGGTACTGTGCATTTTCTGGCGTACGTTTTGGAGTACTTAATTCGGAGGACATAGTCGCTCTTCCCAAACACGACAGCACTGGATGAGGCATCCCCCCCCCCCCCCAACTCACACACGAAGTGAGGTTCCTGGGTGTCCCATAAGGCTGTTCATGACAACATGCACTCAAGTGCAGATGGTTCATGTCGAGTTGAGCACCGCATAGCATATGTATAATTTGTAGCATAATTTTAGTTTCGAAGGGCCCCTCGAATTTAGTTAGTAACTAGGATGTGTTTGTAAAGTGTTGTATCAAAGTTCGTGCAATAAAGTGATGTCTTAATGATCGTACCAGTTTGAGTCTGTGCATTTATCTTTTCTGGTCTCGAACCCTTGAAATGCCCGCTCCCCAGCGCATACCCCATTGACGGTCATGGAACTGTTCACGAACTGGGGGGTGGTCACGTCTCATATGGATACTGATACTGTGAGTCTACTACTTGGTAATTGAACACTCATTCTTGAGCTGTATTACTGCTTTAACTTCCTTTGCTGGAAATCTCGATAATATATCAGCAATTCCATTATCTGTTCTCTTCACGTGTTCAACTTGGAGATTGTATTCTTCCAATTCAAGAGACCATCTAAGCAGCCTCTGGTTAGTATGTTTTAAGTTGTTTTTTTATAAAGGGAAGATGCTTGTGGTCACTTATCACCACGATTGGGAATCCCAGTACTATATGTCTAAACTGTCTTAAACCCATAAGGATCACTAGTGCCTCCTCAATCATACTATAATTTAACTGAGCTTTATTCAGCTTATAGCTATTAAAGGCTATAGGTCTAAGCCATCCGTCTGTTAACTGATAAAGGACAGTTCCCTTGGCCCCAATGGAAACTTCAGTGAATAGCACAAATTCACTCTCATAATCAGGAGGAATGAGGACAGGTTGGCTGCTGAGAACCCTTTTTATATCCTCAAATGTCCTTGACATTCTCCAGACCAATTAAAAATTTAGTCCCTTTCTTTGTAAGATTAGTGATGGGCAGAAGAGTTTCATATAAATTGTGATAAAAGGCCTATAGAAGTTTATGGCCCCCAAAAGTGATCTCACTTCAAGTTATTAGGAGGAGATGTTTCTTTAATGTGCTGTACATTCCCGGGGTCAAGTTGTGTTCCAAGTATTTAACATTGGGTACACATTTTGATGGTTTCATTATCAACTTTTTACTCTGGAAAATTTTAAATATCCACTCAAATAAAGAAATAATGTTCCTCAAATGTTTTGGAGTATACAAGAGTGTCATCTTGAAAGACGAATACCCCATTGCTCAAATTTTCGCTGAGGAGATCAGACATATACCTCTGAAAGGCTGAAGCTGAGTTTTTCTCTCCCTGGGGCAGGCATGTGAGCTGGAACTTACCCCAGGGGGTCTGGAAAGCATAACATTCCTTCAAGTGATCGGCCAGAGGGATCTGGAAGTATTTAGAATTCAAATCTAACACTAAAAAGTACCTATGACCATTAAGACTTTGGAATATGTCATCGGGTTTCGGCATGGGAAAATCCAACCCTTGCATTATGTCATTGACCTTATGCAAGTCCAATGTCATCCGTATATCCCCATTCTCCTTTTTGACAATAAACACCGGAGACTTACTGGGCTCTATTATGCCTCACGGTATTGATTTATCCTTCTTTAGAATGCCGATAAATATTGATGAGGTATAGGATACTGTTGGACAAATATGGGATTCTCCTTATTAATTTTGAAATCCACCATTGCGTCTTTAACCCTGCTATTGCGTATTTCAAGTTCCTTCCGAAAGCATTTATCATATCTAAAAACGAGCTCGTCCAGTGAATCTTTTGTTCCCTAGTCATTATATTCTCTTCTTGAGTAGTGAATTCAATATTATTGCGTTCTATAATAACACTTTTTATTAGGTCAGTACCTAGAATAACTTGGTAATCCCGTCCTTCCAGGTCCATGCGTATGAATTTCCTTCTACCAAATATGCCTTTTATTGATTTAACTTGAGCCCATATTGCTCTGTCAACTTGCTCAACATGTCCGTTAATACCCTTTAGTAATATGGTGATGCTTTCCCATTCTACCTTATCCTTTATATTTTCAGCTATTCCACCATCAATAATAGATACTTCTGATCCCGTGTCAATAAGTGCTAATATGTCCTTACCTGCAACACTTATTTTTAATTTGTACAACCCATTATTGCTTAGTAAATGAACCAGATTTATTTCTTTGTCAAGGTTTAGCCGATTAATGCTGGTCAACATGATCGGCTCTTACTAGTTTAAATGTCTATTGTTGCAAAATCTAGCATGGTGTCCGCTTTTTCTGCAAATAAAACAGTTACCCCTTTTTCACGTGTTGCTTCCTCTCTTGGTGTTTTCTTCTAATTTCTGTTCTAAGGAGTCTGTTTTCTCCATAAGTTTTTGCAGTAAATCTTGTTTTACCTGCCCTTCCTTTTCCTTAATTTCCATATTTTTCCACGCTTGGATTATTAAATTTTCAAGGGCATCTATTCTATCTTTATATTCCTTGGCCTCCCTTATATTACAAATTCCAACTGCATACCTATCTTCTAAATTTTTGTGACGACGCGTGCGTAATATCATAATTGATATTCCACACGTGCCGTCACTACAAACATGAAAGCTGTAGCTCACATGTTTGTGTTAATTAATAACAGATAATGGTGGACACACAGCAGTGAAAAATAATTGTAATATAAGTAAGAGTAACAAGAAAAGGGGAATATTAGGGTTAGTAGAAAAGAAAGCCATCCCTGGCCCAGGGAAGAAGGATAAGTGATGAAAAGTAAAACTGATATGATAAAATAGAAAGATCTAAATTAGGGGAGTTCAAACTGAAAGAAAGCAAAAGGATGCACTCAGAAAGAAGAGTAATTTGTGTTATGATATAATGTTATTATGTATTACAAATATAGGAGGGTGACATAATATAAGAAATTTTATAGTTTGTACTTTTATTAAGTAAAGAATTAAGGAACTTTCTGAAGAAATGTATGTATGAAGAACATATGTAAGAAATTGATCAAATATGGAGATCGATGGCAGGCTAGGCCTAACGAAGGAATTAGCTCAGGGATTAAAAGTGAACTTTGGGGACAATGAGGAGAAGGGTGTGAAAGACGTTGCCAGGGCAACGGACAATGCCGGAACGTAATTCTTGGAACGAACGGAGAGGAACAATAGTAATCGAGGTCAAGGGCTTCACGGTAGCGGAGAGAGAAGGAAAGGAAATCATATATTATTACACGGGACTCGGCAGTGACCAGACGTATCTTTTGAACAGTAAAAAAAAAAGGGGAAATATGCGAAGAGTTAGCTAACATGAAGCTGAACTACAACCACCCCGAATACGGTATGGCGAGCTTCGATGCAGAGAGAGGAGAGCCACGTCCCTAGGGTACGACCCAGGAGGAGCAGCCCACCGAGTGGAAGTGCATGCAAGCATGGCGTGAGAACGGAGGAGGACGACAACCTCAGCGGAGCAGAGCCGATCAGATGTCGGAAAAAGCACATGGAGCCGAGCAGAGCGATCTTGGTCGTCAATGGAGCCAACGAGTGGAGACCACCGTCCAAACAATAAGAGTAGTAAAAAAAAAATCAGATAAGTGAAAGCTTTCGTTATCATATATGGGCCCACGCGTAAAAGGTGAATTTCAATATATCTCCAGCAGTTTATGAAAGACGCAATATATCTAGACAGAAGATTGTGCTGGCAGAACTAAGTAGTATAGTAAAATTGTGTGAAGCAAACGAAAAGAAGGGGATTGAGCTAAAGTAAAATAAGACAGTTTAACGTGAGTGATTTATAAAAATGAAGTATAACTAGATTGTTCCAATTTTATTTTTTCTTATTTTATTATTACATGATATGTTCACTAGACATCAAAATTAATTCTTAATAGTTTTCTAACAGATGATTTAAGTCCTAGGCACAGAGTTGTTCTCTAGTTAATGTTATTGAATTATAAATTTGTTTTAATAAATATTCCTTTGCATTTACAAGTATACACTTATCTGAGTGCGTCAATTTGCTATTAGAATTAGAAGTTTCTTTTTTTTTATTGCCTGAATAAATCAGAAGGGGAAGAGCACTAAAGTGGGGAAATCCTTATATGTTCTTGACTGGGCTATTGATGGTCAATTTGGACTACGATATCTTTCTTTCTAAATGGGAGGTATGAGGGAGCAGACCCCAAAGGGGGGGGGGGTACTGTGTGTTCATCATTATCATATGCTCTAGCTTAAATTAGAACCTAAGATTACTTATTTTGTTTGTTTATTGACTTGTATCTCCGACTATTGCTATTAGATGGTAAATGAGTGTATTTCTTCCCTTGCTTTTGCTACATGAAAGGACGTAGCTCAGCTTTAACTTAACGCAAGGTGAAACGGGGCTGTTAAGAGCCCTCACCTGTAAGAAATAAGTATACAGTTCCCCACTCAAGGCAAAAAAAATGCATATATAGTCAGTGATACAACGATCTTTTGTTTATCGATTATCGCTGGGATTCGGTTAATGGTGTGGGGGTTTGGGATATTATACACATGAGTAAGAGACACCAAGGGTAGTTATTGGGGCAAATGGAGCAATAACTGATCAATTAGGAAGAGCCGGGTATTCTGAAGGGTAGAATAAGCTAGTATAAGCAGCAGCGATTGAGTGTAAAGATTAATCCACTATACAATCGACGCCGACGGAGTAACTGACACGGAGTCAGCAGGTTTTATTTTACGTTATATAAAGTATGCACCTCGTGCAGGGCCAAGTTAATATTACAGGTAAGTGACGTGCAACGCCACGCCTGCCCGTAGGTCGTTACATTTTCAGATCTAATTGCTTCTGCTAGGGCCTGTTCAAAAGTGTCAGGCTCCTTTTGTGATCCTGTTCTGACATGCATAAGTAACAGATTTCCTACAAATTGCTTCAGTAAAATAGTGGGCTTTTGTGATGCCATACCTGGTTCAGCCTCGATCAGCTTATCCCACAGGTATTCAAGTCGAGCCAGAAATTCTTCCCTGTTGTGCTAAGAAAAATTCCTGCATCACGTCATGCCTTTCCTTTCTTTTTCCCATGACTCTGAACAATCTTTCCTTGAGATTTTTGCAATCATTTATTTTATGTATTTGTAATTCATCAAACTTCCTGGCAGCAGTTTTTTTAATTTCGCTTTAATCACATCTGCTTTTATGTCATTATTCCAACCTGCTAGGGTGGCTACGCTATCAACTAAGTTAAAGAAGCCTTTCAAATCAATCTTCCCCTGAAAATGTTGGAATTAAGTCTGTGAATCCCGAAACCGATGGTACGTTCATTTCTGCCATTTCTATTTCTGTGCTATTATCTTCCCCCATCATTTCTCAAATTTTCATAGTCCCTGTTAGTGCGGGTGTTCTAATGAATATTAATTTCGCTTTAATCACATCTGCTTTTATGTCAGTCTACTGATAACACTAACCTAAATTCAATTCGTAATAGTCTTAACAATTCTTAACCCATTCTACAATTCAATAAACAAAGGTCATATTCTAATAATAACAGCTATAAATCTCCACTAATTCCATTTCCGCTGCATTTAAAATCCACATTCTAAATGCAAATGACTATTACAATTCTCACTTAAGCTGTGACGACACGTGTGTAAGATCTTTAGTGATATTCCACACGTCCCGTCACTACAAACATGAAAGCAAATGCTCACATGTTTGTGTTAGGTTGTAATTGAATAGAATGAACGCACAGCAATTATAAAACACAAATAACGTTAGCAGTATGTGGTAAATAAAATAAAAAGAAGTCGTACGAGGGTTGGGGCATAAGTCATGGCAACTATTTTTTTTCTTGTAGATATGTGAACGGATCACAAACATATATGTGTCGTGTGGAAGTTCTGCAAGCATAGTGTGTATGCAGAATAACAGATGGCTCTGTGATAGCTGGTAGTAGCGCAGCGAGGGCTGTGAAATCAGTCAGTTGGTGAGTGTCATGCGAGATGGAAGTAACCTGTGTTGAGCAGCGCGCTTACATCAAAATAGCCATTCTTTGAGGGGGAAATGCGATGGAATGTTACAGTGAATTAGTGGAAGCCCTTGGGAATAATGCCCTACCATACCGTACAGTAGCACGGTGGGTAGGAAAGTTTCAGCAAGGACGTGTGTCAACCAGTGATGAGCAACGTTCGGGCTGATGGTATTCAGCGCCTGAGGCTGATGATATTCAGCGCCTCCCACATTGTTGGCAGCGTGTGGTGACAGTAGCAGGGGACTACTTTGAGGGTCTTTAGGTCCAGGTTTGTCATGTCAACTTTATGTGTACTGTGTTGTCATTCTTTTGCACCGTGAAGGCCATATTGCCCTGTATACTATCGTAATAAATTAGTGTGTTATGATATTTCAGTGCTATTCATTGTCCACACATGTAGTTAACACCTTGTCCTTTTGTCTGTATATGTCACATTTTCCAACCGGACTGGTATGTTCAAGAAAAAAAATAGTTGCCATGACTTTTGCCCCAACCCTCGTATGTTAATAATAATAAAAAGAAGAGAAAACAGTTACTGGCTAAGTAGAGAAAGTTAATGAGCTGTGGGAAATTAAAGCAACAATAATAGTAGAGTAAGAGGAATGTCTCTTCTAATAACGAATGGTACAGAAATACAGCAAAAAAGACACACTCAAGAGAAAAGAATAAAATACGTAATTTGTAGTAATAATAGACAAATATTAGAATCATGAAACTTCTAGAGTAAATTTATAATGTATATGTAATATTGAAGTGAATTATAATTTTATTGATCACTGAAGAACGATTTCATCCATTGGGGCATGTGGAATATTAGAATCGATCAAAAAGTTAGGCCTAAAGAAGGGATTAAACAGAGATTAAGTAGAAGCAAGGGGAAACAATGAGAAGAGAGGTGGGGGAGACGTTGCTTAGGCAACAGCCAACGCAGAAAACGAAATTCGAAGAATTGACCTATGCGAACAATAGAATCAAGGTCAGGAGGATTAAGGAGAGAAGAGAAAGAAAGGGAAATCAAAGAGAATCACGATCGACTTTGTAGCGAACAGACATAAGAAGTTGCCGTTGCTGTAAAATATCCGACCAAGCTGGATGATGAGCGAGGGCCAGCACTTAAAAAACACGGAGAACTGAGGCTGCGATCGAGAGGCGCCACGACCATAACGAACGACCCCGAGGGAGGTACTGGCCGAGCGATGGCGGGAGCAAGGCTGCTCCGAGAGGCAAGAGAGTTTGTCGGCTTCATCAGGTCCAAGCGGGTCATAGGCATGCAGCGGGCGCATGTGGCAGCTGAGAGAAGTGGCAGAGAACCCTTAGCATCAACGGCAAGTCTTCGGTGGAGCATGGTTGAAGACAACAGTGTGTGCTGAGCAGATAAGTGAACGCTTAGACATATTAATTTGGGCCCACATGAATTGAGTCATGACACGTCATTTAATGTAATTGTGAGAATGTTTAAATTGGTAGTTAAAAAAATATATATATATGTAAAAGTGAACAATAAGTCATAAAGAATGATCTTTCTTGTAGAATGAACTGAGGTGCTACAAAATGGAACAAAATTCGTAATGATTAACAATAGATCATTTCAATGGTTAGCTGGTTATCTAAAATTAAAATGTGTTATTTGTATCTCAGACTGTAGCTGAAAAGGGATAAGGAGAGATCATTAGAAATAAAATCTTGTAAACATTCCAAGGAGGAGCTTTAGCAGTGAAGGAGAAATACATTTATACATTTATTAAAAAAATTAATCCCTCCTCCCCCCGAATAGGGTAAGGCAAGTAGCAGATCCTGAAGTCATCTATTTTTTTTAACCCTTTATCTATACTTTTTACCTCTCCCCAAGTTTTTTAATTCAAAATTAATTTTCTCGAACTAACGGCCGTATTCACCACCTAGGATTAAAGTGCGAGTTGGGCAACCTAGAGTTAAACCTTAGCACGTGACTCTCGTTATCCAATAGAGAAACGTTAAAATGCCATCTCTCGCCTTAACTCTAACTTTAACTCTAACTCTCAGATTAACCTGAGGTGGTGAATACGGCCGTTAATATGTAAAAAATGTAAAAAAGCTCGTATTTCCTTTTTTTTTTTCTCATCATTTCCGAACGTATGGTATATCACAACCATATGTTGTCATAGTTCTAAAGACCACGTGACAGCCACCCCTGCAAATCCGACTCCAATGGAACACCTGGGCCTAAACTTCATAGTAATGTAGATCTTGCCTAGAGGAATCTGGATACTGAATTTCACGCCTTTACGTACCTAAATAGCACATTGATATGTTATCCTCTCTGAATGCCACCCCCATAATTCCGACCCCAGTGTACCAATCAAAACCAAACTAAATAGTGCAGATGGACATGCCGATAGGAAGCTATATTCCGAATTTCAACATTCTATCTCAAAAAGTAGAAATTATGAAGGGGTACACAGTTAAGGCATTATAAAACCAATAAGTAGCTCCATTCTTTCGCTACTGAATAATATAGATTATGAGCACTTGAGCAATCGTGCATCGACAAAACGATTTCACGTGCGTGCACTGATGTCAGTAATGCTTAAAAGATGAACAGAAAGTAACAATGTATTCCTTCTTGACAAATCGATTGTTATATGACATGCCATTATTATGGTATTCTTTACACTCACTGTTTTAGCACGTGAATTTGACTTGAAGGGGTCCACCAAAAATTCTGAAAAGTTGATACGGCCGAGCTAAGACCTTGATGGTCATATTTCTGAAAACAGAATTTGAAAAAGTTAATTCGTTTTCAAGTTATCGTGCAAATGGCGGCCGGATGGCCGGATAAACGTACAGACCAAGGGCGCATTCTTATAAGTACCGGTAGCTTTTATGCTAAAGCTCCTAATAAGGGCTTATGGTTAGATGTTTTTGACATTAACCGTAGACAGGGAACGAGTTTCTTTCTTTTGTTTGTATTACTTTTCATCATAGAGACAGTAATCGTAATCGCATATAGGAAATTTTTCCTGTGGGGGAGGAATATTAATGATACCAAGACAAGTTAGGGTGAAGCTGACAGTCTGCGATATAGAACACAATATGATATACTGGAAGGTAAGTTACATGTGAGTCTAATTAAGAATTTTCATTTGGGTTATTGCACTTTTTAATTGAATGTTATGTTATGTGAATCAATTAAGTGAATGAGTAGTGAGGTCACAATAAGATATCAGGTGATAATAAATTCTAGTGGGTATTAGGATGGCATTGAGGGTAGAAGATTCATTATAAGGTACGATCGAGGGTTAAGTATGGCCAAGGAGATAGAATTAAGAGTTTATACAGAGATTGGATCATACAAAGTGTACATCTTCATGCAGGTTAATGAGGGTAGGCTAGGATATATGGCACAACGCAATACCCTGCACGTAAGAGTATCACAAAGCATTACACTAACTTTCATTGCAAAGAATCCAATAATGTAAACTTAACAATATACAAATAAGGTATACCATTAATCTTAAGGAAACTGATCAGTACAAGATAATACAAAAGTTTGCCACGTTGCGTCTTTCCATCAGAAGAGAAGGTTGGGGCTAACCAGTGTCTAAATCAGCATCGTAACAAGAACCCAGTCCGACTGGAACACGCCTGTTCCAAGCCACGTGGCATCTGCTTCTTCTTCGTCATCGTCGGTGGCTTCCATCTCGTCTGCTTCCAATCAGTCCTATCCGTCTCGACTCTGGATCTTGAATGCCTTCCACTGTCCTCCTTTTATATCCAAGGCGGGCATCAAGCTGTCTCCGGCTGGTGGCATGGGTGAAGCTCTCACTCCATTTCCGGATTTCAGGCAAGTTACTTGTAAAGCTCTGGTCGAAAATGATGTCATCGCCAGCACACATGTTTTGAAGCATGGGCGATTTTCTAAGAAATTTTCTTACAAATTACACCTAATAAAGATAAATTTTTACATCAATTCTAACAGGATAATAATCAGTAAATATCAAGCTCAGAATCTTCAAATAAAGAAATACTGTGACATAGTCACTTTGTTGTTTTATTATTTTGTTCTTATTTGTAAAGGGTTACAGTAGTCCTCCCTTAGAAAAGGACTACATGCCACCTTCGGGTGTCATTATTATATAGTGTGTCATTGTCAGTTGCTTTATTATTACTTGTTGTATGTGTATCTATCTATTTGAAGGCAGTGGAAGAATCCTCCCACCCTTTTGAACTAAGAATCGATGTTTTAGAAAACAATGATAATCGTAAATCGATAGTTCGAATAACCATCGATCTAAGAATCGATGTTTTGCCCTCCATGTGGGCGGTTAGGCCTGCCTTTTGATTCCTCTCTTTGTTCTGCCCGTATGATGGATTCCTTTTAATACCTTTTGTGATTTCAGGAATCTCGAGGTCTGATACCCTCTATTATTTATTTACTGGTGTATATTTTACTAAAACCTGAATTGTGATACCTATAATCTGCCATCTGTAAAATTGTGTTTAGGCTAAGCTTATTGCTTTGCATGCTGGGAACGCGTGCCACTTCTGATCTCAGTATCAATCCTTTCACCCCCTGTTCCGGAAGTATTATGGATGGTTCCGAACCCGCCTCCAGAGGGAGTATCCCAGGATTCATTGCGAATTCCGTCTAGCTATAAAAGGGGAGCGCGAATTTAGAAATGGGCATTGAAGATCCAGAGACCAAGCAGTTAGGACGTGTACGAGATGGAAGACCAGGAGGAAGACGACGACGATGCCGAAGCAGATGACTACAACCCGGGAACAGATGTGTTCCGCCCAGACTATGTTCCTGTAGCTTTGTAAACGATTGTTAGGCCTAACTTTCTCACATTACGGAAAGAGAAAACCACGTGGTAATTAGTTGTATATTATTGACTTTAGATTATTTGGGATTCAGTGTAAAGCTTAAGTTGTAACAGTTCTTTAATTTTGGATTATGGATTTGGATGGTAGCGGGAATGGATTTAATCTGATTTATGTTATTATTAGTGGGAATTTTAGATTATGATCTTTGTTTATTGGAGTGTTAAATTGTTTAAGAATTAGTTAGATAGCTTTGGATTATATATTAGTATTGTAGTTTATAAAATTGGAACTTTGGATTGTGTGGGTTTGCTGTATGGTATTTCAGCCAGGGAATTGGATTAAGATTATCTAGTTTGTTAGTATGGCAGGGGATTGAAGCTTAAGTAGTTCATTTGAAAGTTGAGTTTTGGATTTTGTAATAGCTTAGAGAGATTGTTTTATACATAGATTCTGAATTTATAATAAGTATGATTTGTTATTTTGTAAATGGATTAGTAAACTTGGATTAAGTGGTATTATTGATATTTTGTAGTATTCATGTAATGTTGAAGTTAGATTGTAAGGTTTAATTTTGTATAGATCATTAGTGGAGCATACAGTAGATTAGTTTGCTAGCGCATGGGGTAGCTAAGCAGCCTCTTAATTTTGGGATTGTTTTGGGATTTTAGGTTTCAGTGCATTCTTGGTACTGGTGTTGTGAAGGGGTATTAGTATTGTGGCTCGTTGGCAGTGGGTGTGTAGACCCGTTATTATGAATGGCTAGTCCCATTAGTACGGACTGGATTTTGGGTTCTATGTGGCACACCGATGTTGGATCCGGTAGTTTGGCTTTTGTTCCCACTGCAGCGACCATGCCCTCTTTTGTTTGTGTTACATGGCGGAAGTGCCATGTCGGTGACCAGTCTGCACTGTGTGGTTATTGTGTCCCTATTTTAGGTATGATCTATTTGTTTTAGTGGGGAGAATCTTTGGCTTAGTTATGCGCTAGTTTGTGTCATCTCTGGTTGCCACTAATTTTGATCTTGTTTTATCTGCCATTTTTATTTGTCTTGTATTGGATGATTTTGTAAGGCAATTTTATGTGAACGTATTCTTAGCACAGTGGGTAGCTAAACTTTTATTTTGTTTTTGGGGAAGGTTTGGTTTTTGTTGTGTGCATGCTGGGTACTTGATTTGGTTGCCTGGTGGGTGTTTGGTTTAGTTGTAGAGGTGGATTTGTCCCGTTTTGGTTCGGGTTTTTGGTAGCCCTCTGGTGTAGGATCCAGTGTGTTGGCTTTGGTATCCCCTTGCACTATCCAACCCCTTTTGTGGCTTTTTGGAACACGACTTTAGGTTCGTGTTTGTAACCTGTATGCACACAGGGTTTCCCTAGTCCCTTGCTTAGGTTTGACGTGATAGCTAATTGGGAGTTGTTTGTTTAGACTTGTGCTAAGTAATACAGGATCATACAGTTGTCATTTAGATGATTTAGCTAGAGGCAGCTTCTTGTTATTTACTGCCTATTCTGTATCTGCTTTGTTTTATCTTTTGTACTTGTATCTATTTGTATTTTGTATTTATCTTATATTATCTTGTAAATAAACCTCTTTACGCATATCAAAATCGATCCCTCCCTTTATTATTTTATGTTGGCACCCTTCTTAGGAAGGACTGCTGACGAAGTGATAATAGCTAGAAAATCACTTCACCACAATACAATAATGATTTTATAGTAATTAATCCTACACAATTTAGGGCTGGACAAATAACGGGAGTTAACGTCCGATAAAGGAGTTTCTGTCCAGCTACAAATCCATTAACAGGGTTTCTGTCCCAACAAAGACACAAAGGAAACCCGTGCCTGAATGATAACAGGGCGAACTACTACACTAAATTCCAGATGAATTCTACTACAAATTAGACACCAGAAAGTGTCGTGTAGCCCTTTTCTAAGGGAGGACTACTGTAACCCTTTACAAAGCTATTATTAAACTCGAACAGAAAATAAATACAAAGTGACAAAGTCACAAAGTAGCTTACCAAAATACACAATAGTTCCACGAGTTTGGGAATTATTTGACAGAATAACTAGTCCTAACCTCCGCATGGTTTTCTTCTTAAGTCTTCTTCTTAATTAAAGTTTGCTTGACTGCTGTAGTCCTTGAATATTTCATGTAGGAATTATCTCATTATCTCTCAAACTTGGTTGCTGATTTGTGGAGGGACAGTTGTTATATGAATTGTTTAATTGTTAAACCAAACAACTAGTTTTACAAATTGTTGACGCCAGCTTGAAGAGATATAATAATAAAACATTATAAAAGCGTGGTTTGCTTTAAAAAATTACGCGACCAAAAAATATACATTTTGTGCTTCAATGGAGAATCAATAACATGTTATTTTCAACTGGACTATAAATTACTATCTATTCTCCATCAGATTCTTTACTTTTTATGGAAAAAGCCAGGGGTGCCGATCATGTACTTCCCTTGTTAGTGCAAAGAGAAACCAATAGCCTACGTTTTCTTAACAGTGATTGAAAATATTATGTTTTGCTTATAAAAAATTTAAATATGTCCTGGTTTTATCGGATTATTATATGCCATTTTAGGAAATTGAGAAAACAGTAAATAAATTTGCTGTACTATATATTAAATATTAGATAAAACTTCGTTTGAAATGCCCCCCCCCCCATCACATTTTCCTTGGTTTATTAAAAAAAAAAACGGAATATTATATGCAAATTTTTTTATAATATGCAGTAACGATTTTTTAAACTTTTATTTTGCATAATACGTGTATTATATAATACGCGAAAATTACGGTAATCATTTAATTTCTCTTTCAGGTGGGCAAAAACATTATTACCTGACCTCTTATCCATTTCTGCAATTCCAGCAAAATTAGAATTGGTATTGTCTCATGAGAAAATCAGACATTTATCATTAATGCAACTCTTTTTAAGGAAAAACTTAAAATTTGATGGAATTCTATGTCTTTTGTTTGAACTCCACTAGATTTAACATCAAAATATTTATTTGTTTATTTATTTATTTATTTATTTATTTATTTATTTATTTATTTATTTATTTATTTATTTATTTAAGTTATTTATTTACTTAGAGAATACCTACTACTTACATTAATGAAAATGATAAATTAAACCATAATTTATAAGACTGTGACGGGACATGTGGCATATTTCTTGAAAATATCCCATATGACCTGCCACTACAGATATGCCATACTGAAGTTGGCATATCTGTGTTTTTTTTAATTATCAGAAAAAGTGAACTATCGTTTGGGGGAGAAGAGAATAATAGGAGAAAGCTTATTTTAATAGTCCTCAGCATGATTATAGAGCATGTTTATAGAGCATGTTTATAGAGCATGATTATAGAGCATGTTTATAGAGCATGTTTAATTATAGAGCATGTTTATAATTTCAGATGGCACATTATTAGTAACATTTTGAATTTCAGAAAATAGAAGAAATTCATTCATTTTATTTTATTTTATGAAAATTATTCTGTATTAATGTAATGGTGATGCTAAGTTAAGGAAAAAGACCCTGTCCCTTTGTTTTGTGACATAGTCACTTTGTAGTTTGTTATAATAATCATTTTATGTATTGGGTTACAGTAGTCCTCCCATATAAAAGGGCTACATGACACTTGCGAGTGTCGATCTGTGTATTCATTATAATTTTCCCTAGTCTTTGTTAGGACAAAACTCAGTCGCGGATAAAAACCCTTAGATGGGAGAGTTTTTAGCTTTTGTTTCACTTAACCCTAAGAAAATGTTGGAAATCATTTGAATCTCAATTATTATATTAATTTGTAAACATATTATTGTAATACATTATAGTAATTATGTTGCTTCCAAGGTAGTGGAAGTTTTAGCCTTTTTGTAAAGTTTGTATTAGTTTATCTGTTTAGAACATCGCCCATGCTTCGAATCTACCGTGCTGGCGATGACGTCACTTTGTGTCTAAGTCTAGAAGCGACCTGCTTGAAAGTCGGAAGTAGAGTGGGAGTTTCACCCACGCTACCACTAGAGGGCAGCCCGACGCTTGCCTTGCATATAAAAGGAGGTCGGAAGCACTGTGTTATTGAACTGTGGAAGTTAGGTTATATACTTTGATTGGATTGTTATTAAGCCATTTAGTGTGATAGCAATACTAGCACATAGGGTAGCTAAGCAGCCATCTTATTATGGCATAGTTTGGGTTTTTGGATTTTAGTGCATTCTTGGTACTTGTGTTGTGTAGGGGCGTTGGTCTTATGGTTCGTTGGCAATGACTGTGGTGACCCGCTTTTGGATGGCTAGTCCCATTTGTTCGGACTGGATTTCGGGTCTTTGTGGTAGCCCGCCGGTGTTGGATCCGGTAAGTTGGCTTTAGTTTCCCACTGCAGCGACCATCCCTTTGCGTCTATATGTGACACGACAGGAGGCTAGTATCTGTGACCAGTTTGCACGATAGGATTGTTAAGTCCCTTCTTTAGGTTTTGACTTCACTTGTGTATAGTTAATGGGGAGACTTTTGCTTAATTATGTGCTAGTTTGCTTTATCATTTATTTTGCCGCTATTTTGATCTTGCTTTAAGATGCAATTGGATTGCTGTTATTTATTGGATGACTTTGTGAGGCATTTATCTGTGATTGTATTCTTGTTTTGGGAAAGGTTCGGCGTTTCTCGTAGTGTGCATGCTGGGTACTTGTTTTGGGTTGCCTGGCGGGTGTGTGGTCTAGTTATAGAGGTGGATTAGTCCCGTTATGGTTCGGGTTTTTGTGGTAGCCCACTGGTGTAGGATCCGGTGTGTTGGCTTTGGTGTCTCCTTGCACTGACCAAACCCTTGGAGGCTTTATGGTACACGACTGTAGGTTCGTTTTTGTAACCTGTATGCACACCGGATTAAGTTAGTCCCTTGTTAAGGTTTGACTTTGTGGTTAGTATAACTAATTGGGAGTTCTTTGGTTTAGACTGGTGCTAAGTAATACATGATCATGAATTTGTCACTACATTGTTACTGCTTGATGCAGTAAATCGTTACACCCCTGTTTATTTGCTTCTTGTTTAATTTGTATTATTGTATTTATCTTGCTTATAATTGTAAATAAACCTCTTTTTCGCATATCAATCTCTCCCACCCTTTCTTAATTTAAGTTGGCACCCTTCTTAGGAAGGACTGCTGACGAAGTGATGTCTGAATCTAAAAATCACTTCACCACAGTTTAAGGATTTAGAAGGAAGTAGCAGAAAACAATGAATGGAGTGGAAGGAGTGGGGTTGCTAGGGCAATGACCTTGGCAGTGGAGAGATCTCGGAATGAAATAAGAAATAACCATTGAGAAATTAGGTCAACCAGAGGGGACAGTAGACGAAACAGAAAATGAAATAAAAAAAGTTGTAGGAGAGTTCGATCAGAGATTTTGATGTGACAAGACAAAAATCTAGAGTTCCAGAGAGATCGAGTTAAGTTCGAAGTGAGAAGATCGAAGTGTATAGCGACAGCGAGAGATTGATTAGCAAGTTCGATGCGAGCTTAGAAAAGGCGCAAAGCCTCGAGACGAGACCGCCAGCACTAACCCAAGGTAGACGAGCCACTCACCGAGGAGAAAGAGCACTAGCCCCGGACCATGATGTGTAGAACCCGCCTGGGATAAGTGGAGTAAGTAATTGGCAGCGGATGGCAGGAGGAGGGGGGGGATTGGTCTGAGCAACAGGTGTCTGTGGCAAGCGTGAAGGAATCAACCGGTACAGGCGGTAGTGAGGGGTGGTTGCGATAAAGTATAACGTCGCCAACTTTCCCCTACTATAGTGTAAGCGGCAAGCATCCTCGGGCACTATAGTTGGGCTGTAGCGAGAGGGCGTGTGGGCACAACAGGCGACGATCAACTCCGACACCAGCAGCGCACCGATTGCTGAGAGAGAGGCAACGAGCAGGAGAAGGAGGAGCAGAGTCAGCGTTTTGGAGGAACAAAGGAACGAGCCAATGGCAAGCGATCGGCAGCTGCCACAGTAGAAGACGCCCGTTGGTGATCATCGAGGGATCACCTACTCTGTGACAAAGTGTAAGTGTATCACCAGGAGAACCAGTAGTTGAAAACAGATAAGTGTTTGATAAGATTAAATGAGCCCAGTGCTTGAAACATGCAAGTGAAGTGTTGATTCTAAATAGAATATTGATCAATAATACTGTTGGGACAGTACGAGACTCGCTTATTAGTTTTAGAACTCTGAATAAAAACAGACAGGGATAGCATTGCCATTTATATAATGTCTCATATAAAGTTAGTTATATTGATTTTGGTGTTCTGTAGCATTCATTTTATCAGTAGTATATTAGTATATTATCATAAGAGTAAAATTTTTTTTTATTGCTTGCTTTATTAATTTGACATATTATAAAATTATAATATAATTGCTTACTATTATATTCTCAATAAAGACGATCATTTTATTTTATTTATTATGCTATTGTGTGCTATCTGAAATTCATCTGGGGGGGGGGGGGATTAAATTAGACTGGAGTATTGCAAGGGAAGGGTGTAGTTTGGGATAAAAGGAGGCCAGAATTTAAAGGAGTATAATATTCAAGGCAGTATTTAAGAACAGCTTCATTAATAAAGCTAAGAGTTGGTCAAGGACGAAGGACCAGGTAATTTTCTTCCACGGGTTATAAGGTTATAAGGTTATGTATACCCTTTCATAGGGTATACATAGGTGTTTAATGAGTACTATTGAATATCTTAGTGGGCAATTAACTGTTTTTTATAGATTAAAGTGCGTGACAGAGTGTAGACGGCAGAGAGTACTTTCGTCAAGTCACAAGAGGTGTCATGATGCAAGGCCTGTCATCACACTTTTCTTTATGTCACAAGACAATAAAAGTGAAGTGAAAAATAACTAAGACAATAACATGAATGAAACATAATTTTCCTTGGCCCCTAATTAGCCCTATGAAGCTCCTTGGGTGGTGTCATATTCCGAACCCAAGTGCCAAAAGCGCTGCCGTGTCTCAAACCGCACCATGCATGTCATTACTTATTCCCAAAAAGAAAAAAAAAACTAATGCTATACCCTAATTGATCGCATAGTGACTTATTATGTAATTATAACGTAATAAAAATAACCTACCTTGTGGCTGCCAAAAATTAACAAAACCAAAGCTTTAGTCTACCAATTTATAAGCTAACTCCCCATCTGGAATAGAATTAAATCCCTAAACAGCCCAACTAAAGCCTGTTACGAAGAATTAATTAACTGGAGGCATGGAAGATTACGTAAAAACTCTAAAGAACACTTTTATTTATAGATAACATAAATTAAATAAATGAAAACATAATGCATACATACGATAATAACAAGTAAAAGAAAGGAATTTGGAATTTACTGCATAGATCATAAACTAATTTAACAAAGATACATTATCCGTTCCATCTCAGAGATTTGAACGGATAACACACAGAAAAAAACGTAAATCGAAATCCCTACCCCAATGATTTGACCCCCGTTATGCATAACACAATTCACTCAGTTAAGATTGAAAGTTATTTCGTCCTACAAGTACACTGTTGTTTTGGATTGTACTGTCACATAACTGAATTCCTACCAGAGTTCCGTTCAACACTGCTACCTCCAAAGGGGTCCATGTTCTCCACTGCTGCCGCCGTTGTCCGCTCCACGTTGCTTGGTTCGCCTGGCTACCAATTCGCTACGCCGCTATACTGCCACGGCGTGCCCACGAATCCCACCGCCAGCGCGGCCTCCCTCCGATTCACTTCTATCTGGTGGACAGCCGGTGGTTCCCACTTACGGCCTCGGGAGCCGCATTTGCCATCTCCACCGTCACTAGGTGCTTCACGGACTCTGTTGCCTTGTGCTCGCTATGTTTTCCAGTGCATAGCCGTCGCACACCTTCCGTTGACATCGCACCTGTCCGGCCTCCACGCCGAGGCAAGCCGAGTCTCGGCTGCCCGACGCGGAGCCGAACTCTGCTACCCTGCTTCGTATCCCGCAGTCACATGGCCTCCCAACGCTCGATCAGTCCCCACAACTTGTTGTCACCAGAGCTGTGTATCGATTGCCCCATAATCCTTCTTTTTTCCCCGAATCTTTCTTTCACAACAGTCCCGCAGGAAAAAAAAATAATAATAATAAAAACTTAGCCAATCGGTGTTTCATGAGCTCGCTCCCACACCCGCTTCCCTAATCCCTATGACTAATCGCCTACCCCCTCCTTTCCCTTCTTATCAACAAAATTTTCCCGCCAAAAAAAGAACGAAGACAAAGGGCCAGTAACGAGGCCTAAAACACCGACTGACCAAAGTAAAATTCTTCAACAGTAAAATCTACGGAATAAATCTCCTTGCCAATAATATATTTTGCAAAATGAATAACAAATTTTTAATAGCTAAATGAATATGAGGAGTCAATCTTCCATGCCGCCTGTTCTAATAATCAGAAAACAACACATGTTTGAATAAATTATTCCAAACATGTAGTGATATATTACAATATGTCACAATATGATTAGGAATAGGAACCAGAGTCAGTTCCAGCAAGATAGGACAATCAATATTGGAGTTCAACAAATCAAAAAGTAGGGCTGATCATATTCTTCTGTCAGCCAAAGTATTCATGGGTGAAATATCGATGGCAGAAGTGTGTGACTTTGCACATAGTTTGCGTGGCAATGGGATTGGCGTATGATCATGCCTTCTATGCAATTGTATGATCTTTATTAGATTCTGATTCTTATACTTAACATAATATGGAGAACCAGGTTGCAGAGGCATATTCCAAATTAGGACAAATTAAGGCTGTAGAGGATTCTGATAGCTGTTAAGTTCTGAAAAGGTTGTACATACAGTAAAATTCTTTTAATTTGACACATACAGGATCAGGTTGCTTCTGGATCATTGAAAGTGCCGAATTGCCAAACGTAAATTCCCCCCCCCCCAAAATAAAATTTTTTAATAAAATCACATGTAATAAAAATTTTGCAGATTGGCATCAGAATTTCTGGATTACTGGAACTATTTGGATTTAATCTGGAAATGGGACTATTTTCCCAACTTCCAGATCATCGAAAGTTCCAAACTTTTGAGTATCTATTAAAGGACTTACTGTATATTTCTTTGTAGAACCCAAATTTTTGTAAATAAGAAGAATAGAATCAAAACTAAATAATATTGGTGAATAAGTAATAATACTGAAAATTTTATTGAAGGCTGATGTATTTCGAGGCAAATGCTTATCTGCAAATCCAGTAAAGAACAACAACAAGAAATTAGCAATTAATGCATACATTGGAATTAAGTGGACTAGCCAGATAATTCTGTGGTCTTACAAGTCAGAATCCAATCAGACTTATGTCCCATCTATGAATACTGAATGGGAGGGTTGTTTCTGATTGGCTAAATTTGTTTCTTGATGACGTCATGTATATGGTGTGCCCAAATGAAAAGGAGACTTTCACTATAGTGCCATTGTATCTAATGGAAATTGGTAAATATACTTGTCGATAGATGTAGCATCATCCCAGCTCCCCATGTCCCAGAACAGCTCACTCTGCCATGAAGGCCGGAAAAGTGTTGCTCAGTTTCGTTTTTGATGAAGAAGGACCCATACTCCTCGACTGGCTAGAACGGGGTGAAACAGTCAACACTGAATGGTACTACAATATGTTGCTGAAGCCGAAACATGCCATCAAAAACAAGCATAAACAGAAGCTCTCAAAATGGATAGTGCTGATCCAGGACAATGCTAAGCCACTTGTGGCCAAGAAGACTCTCAACCTGCTAGAAACATTTTGACGGGAAGTCCTCAAACATCCTCCGTACAGCCCCAACATCTCCCCATGTGACTCGCATATTTTCAGCCCCTTAAAAAAATCACTTACAGGTCGTCAGTTTACCTGTGAAAAGGAATTGCAGAACACCATGGAAAAAGGATCCACATGCAACCCAGGAGCTTCAACACTGAAGCCATCATTTGCTTCTTATGCTCTGAGATCAGTCCATCATTATCAAAGGCAATTATGTGTAGGTGTCATGTTACACATTATTTGTACGTCAAATATTCTGTACTTAAAATAGTCTGTAATTAAAATAGTCGTTAGATATAACCGTAGTGTCCTTTTCATTTGGGTATACCTTATGTCAAAATCAATAATAATTTGATTATTCAGTAAATTTCCCTATTACTTTTTGAATAGTCGTTACTAGTTTTAACTATATTCATTATTTTGTTGATTTTGCCAAAGTCGTTCATCTATCAGGTGTTTAGCAAATGGCAATTTATATTCATCATCTGATATAAGAGCTCATGTATGTTAACTAGAAGAAAATAAAATAGGAAAACACAGTTCCCAGATAGAGTTTATTATCTCATATGCATATTTTGCTGACAGTGTCAGCTTCTTCAGTGAGTATCTTGGAGCATCCGAAGATTCGAAAGTCCTTATTAAAGGTTGGAGCAATCGAAGATTTGAAAGTCGATTAGTATAAAGTGGATACACGAATTTATATAAAAATGGCAGCATACAATAAGAAAAAAGGAGAAGGACGATAGCTAATCAGGCAATCAAGCCTTAAACCAGTGTCCACTCCTTTTATAAGAGTCTACTTCTTGTATAAGAGTCAAGCTCTTTTACATGGTACAAAATCCAGTTAAAAAAATTCTGATACAAAGTTTGTTACAATTAAATGAAGAACGGATATATATTTAGAGAAGGACGAGACTGTGATAATTCAATAGATATACATATTAAAATATTTGTTTTATATGTAAAGGACAAGGGTCAACAGTGGCTAAAATAAAACAGAATAGCGGTTTAATCAGAATAGGTTGAGCATACAATCCATGATACATTAACTACCCAGTAAATCGTAACAATTATTTGATGTAAATAAGCAAGAAAAGAAAACTAACGCCTTCCCTAAAGAAGTGGGAGGTAAAGACTCTAAACACGATAGGGGCCAAGTTAACGATGGGAGTCCAAGCAAGTTCTCGGTTTGGAATAGGCTTATAGCCACATAGTAACGGCTGCTAGGGGACACATAAGAATAGGATACTTACGATTTCGAAGTTCTAGGGTGAAGACTCGAAGACACACATTCGGCATACGTGCAGTAGGAAAAACTCGATCCACCATGCCCGTGATTCGAAAGACCCACCTTATATATTACCCTAGCATTACCCATAACTCTATGCACGAAATCACTCTCTTGATTGGCTGCCTGCCATTCCGACCTCCTCGTCCCCTGGTGGGCAAAGTCAGAAATAGTCATAATTCTTCCGGATTTTTCACTGGCGACTTGGGGTCTCCTATCTTCATTCACGGGCGTCGATCTACAAACCACATGGGGAGGGGGGGGCAGACGCAGAAGTTACAAAACGTAATTGATGAATGTCACAATTTCCCCCTTCCATAGTGATGTCTTGAGCACTTGGTGCGATTCCTTGGACGTTCTCAATTTGGCTCGCTATGGTGTGTCCTTTGTGGAGCTGCTTGTAGTCGACTCTGGGTTTGCGGCGGAGATTGTATCAGTCCTGGCCTCTGGCATGATCGTTACCATCTGGTGGGACTGCAGATTCGATTTGTTCTTCCACTTCCACTTGGGTTTCTCTCTGTTCCTCAGCTGGAGGAAGGATGATGTGGTCATCATTCTCATCTGCTTCTGGTTCCTCGTCTTCATTGCCGTCTGGTGTTGGTGGAGTCCTTGATCTGTAAAAAGTCCCTCCTTGATCTGATGTTCCCCCATGCAGCCTTGAGTCTATCGACATGGACAACCTGTTTCTCTCGTTGACCGGACCCTTGCATCTCATAGTTAACGGAGCTCAATTTTTGAGTTATGCGGTAGGGCCTCCTATATTGATATCCCAGTTTATTTTTGCCTCTGCCTTTAATTAAGAGAAGAAACCTATCTCCTACTTGAAATTCCTTTAGGTGCCTCCCTTGATTGCACCTCCCAATCTTTGTGTCTCTCCTTGTGTTGCTCTCCTGATTAGCAAGGTTGCGAGCGACTCTCAGTCTGGCCGATAGTTCAGATTTATATTTGATTGGGTCAATGCTTGTTTTTTCCTTAATACCCCCCTCCCATGGTGTACACGGATCGAAGCCGTATAGGAGGTAGGACGGAGTATCCCTTGTATTCTCGTTGTCTGTGGTCCTTATGCTAAAAAGGGCAGCATTGATAAATTCGTCCCATACATGAGGTTTCCCATCACATAGGCGTCTTAGTGTCTCGAGAATGCTTTGGTTTACTCTTTCAACGAGACCATTAGAGTTAGGATGATATGACGTGGTACAGGTGTGTGTGATGCCGAGGTCCTCTAGCACATTCCGCATTACTTCGGATGTAAAGTTAGTTCCCCTATCAGATATCATTTCTTTGGGGATTCCATATCGGCAGATAATGCCTTCAACAAATGCCCTAGCAACAGTAATGGCCTTCTGATCCTTTAGGGGAAATGCCTCGGGGTAACGTGACGTCAGGTCAATACACACTAAGATATATTTGTTCCCATTTTCCGTTTCTGACATCGGGCCTATGATGTCAACCGCAATTTTGTCGAAAGGGCATTCGGCCCTTATTCCTTGTTGAAAGGGAGCCGGTCCCTTTTTTAATTTGCATTTCTGGCATGTTTGACATGCCTGAATGTACCTGTTAACATCTTTTCCCAACAACGGCCAATAGTAGTATCTTTTTAGTTCATTAATAGTTTTAGTTATACCTTTATGGCCCGCTAGTTTATTGTTGTAAGCCATTTCAATGATTCGAATTTTCATGTCTTCTCCTATGCACACTTTACCAGCACCCCGATCTCTTTCCCTCTCTCTCTCTTAGTTTGACTCCTGGGGAAACATTTCAGAACTCCCTTCTGCAATCTGAATTCTCCATATTTCTTAAATTTTTCAGGTGTTTTGTTATCCTTATTTAGTGATTTATGAATTTCACTCAACATGGAATCGGTAATTTGGGAGGATCTTATGTCTTCTTTCCAATTATGTTTGATCACCTTCACGATTCCATTACACTCCCTCACAGGAGGGGGAGAGAGAAAGTCGGCAACGACATTCCTTTTGCCCTTGATGTGAGAGATCTGAAGATCGAACTCTTGAATCTCCAGAGACCAGTGCAATAGGTGCTGGTTCATAGCGCCGATGTTTGCTAGGAAAGAGAGGGGTTCATGATCGGAGAGCAGGTGAATCGGAAAGCCCAACACCATGGGCCTAAATTGTCTAAAAGCTTGAACCATCGCCAGTAGCTCCTTTTCGATTACAGAGTAATTTGCTTGGGCCTCATTTAGTTTGGCACTGAAGAAAGCGATGGGTCGAATGCCCTGGTCGGTCCTTTGCTGAAGAATAGCGCCAATGGCCTCTGCCAACGCATCAGTGTATAGCAGGAAAGGCTTAATGTAGTCTGGTGGGGTGAGAACAGGAGGGTTCAAATGGCCGATTTCAAGGACTCGAATGCTTCCTGGCACTCGTGGGACCACATGAACCTTGCACCCTTCTTGGTCAGGTTTGTTAGAGGGGCTATGATTTTGGACATGTTCTGAATAAATGGTCTGTAGAAATTGGCCGTGCCAATGAAGGAATGCACCTGTTTCACCGTTCTTGGGGTTTCTAGTTTAGCAATAGCACTGACATTTCCAGGGTCAGGGGTCAGGCCTTCTCGTGATATAACATGGCCGAGATAAAGAACCTTTGTCATCATTATTTTGCACTTTGACGGCTTCATGATGACGTTGTGCGTTTTAAAAATCTTCAGTATCCACTTAAGGGTCTCCAGATGCTCTTCAGCTGTCTTGGTAAAAACAAGCATATCATCCTGAAATACGTGTACACTTTGGTAAAGCTTTTCATATAAAAGGTCAGTCATATATGACTGGAACGTATGTGCAGAGTTCTTCGCACCCTGGGGCATTCGTGTTAGCTGATACTTGCCCCAGGGTATCTGAAATGCAAAGCATTTCCTAAGCTCAGGGGCTATAGGCAGCTGGTAATAGCCAGAATTAAGGTCTAGTACACTAAAAAAATTATACTCATGCAAATTGTTTAGAATGTCATGAATTCTAGGCATGGGGTAATCCAAAGCCGTAGTGACATTGTTAACTTTATGTAAATCAAGTGTGACTCTTATGTCACCATTGTTTTTTCGGACTATATGGATAGGGGAGTTCCATCGTGATCGACTCGATTCAATAATTTCCGCTTGTCAATAAGAGTCTATTTTGGATTTTAGCGCGTCAAGATGGATTTTGGAAATAGTGGTATTGACCCCAGATAACATTTCTATCCCTTCAGCAAAGTTTTCCGAGTATGTCTCTAGCAATTCACTTAGTTGTGTTTTAATGTCTCTATCAAGATCCCCTTTTTTGATGCGATCAATTATTGTAGTTTGGGCAAGAACAATCTCCTCAGTTTTAGCGTCCCTAAACTTGGATTCCGCCTTAGTGATGAAGTCATTCCCAATGATCCCTTTGTATTTCCGATTCTGAAGTGTGACTGCCCTATATAAATATCAGCTCTGATTACTTGGTTGATGGAGCTAGAGTTATTTATTCCTGATAAAATTATGTTTTCAGGGGTGATGTTTACTTTATCACCTAATTGTTGGACAATTTCATTGTGAATGAGAGAAATCTCGCTCCCCGTATCAATGATCATGGGGATAGCCATTTACCCTATTTTGATATCCAAATAAAATAGATCATTGTTTCCACGTCTGGCTAGGACCTCGTTTGTGACTGTGTATGAGGACCGAGTTGTGGCTGCCTGCTCGGTCCGTTTTAGTTTAAAGGACAATTTCGGGATAAGTCATTCGGATTGTTACATTTCCAGCAGCCCTTCTCTGTTGCAGGCCCGAAGGCTTTTCACGGTGGTTCCCTCCCCTTCTCCAATGCTGTGATCTGCTTTTGCATTGATTCCAGTTTTGCCTATTGTGCAGCCAGCTGGTTTCGATAATCGGTCATGTGTGCCTCCATCATAGATGTGAGATCGGCCGACATTTGTTTAAATTCCGACCGGACATCGGCTCGGATGGCCTCGGCATTGTTACTGCATGCCTGCGCCTGTTTGGACACGCCTAAACTTTCTGCTTCGGCTGCTAGTTTTAAAGCGTTATCAAAAGAGTCTGACTCTTTCATCATAAAAACCATCCTAAGCTCTGGGCGTACCATCTTTTTTTAATTTCCGAAGAAGTGTCTGATCCTTACGATCATTAAAAGTATCATCCGCCCTTGCCATGTGACGAAACAGGAGATGCAGTCTGTTGGCATATTTGCGGACTTTTTCACCAATATTTTGTTTTGCCTGATAAAAATTAAGCTCAGCATACTCTAAATCGTCGTCTTTATGAAATAATTCCAACAGTAATCGTTTCACCTCATCGTAGCTGTTAGATTCAGACAGCACATGGTCGCTATATCCTGCTGCAGCCTTGCTCTTTATCTTGGACCGGACAACGCCTAAAATAATGGATTCCGACCACCCTGATATTTGCGCGATGGCATCCACGGCGTCAAAAAGCGCTTTCGCGGATATGGAATCTTCATCTCCGGTAAATGTAGAAATAAGATTGGTGAAGCCCACAAGGGAATCACTTTTAACTACTGATTGAGTTTCGCCGCTACCGCCACTAGATACATTTAGTTCGGGTGCCATTGTGATAATTCAATAGATATATATATTAAAATATTTGTTTTATATGTAAAGGACAAGGGTCAACAGTGGCTTAAATAAAACAGAATAGCGGTTTAATCAGAATAGGTTGAGCATACAATCCATGATACATTAACTACCCAGTAAATCGTAACAATTATTTGATGTAAATAAGCAAGAAAAGAAAACTAACGCCTTCCCTAAAGAAGTGGGAGGTAAAGACTCTAAACACGATAGGGGCCATGTTAACGACGGGAGTCCAAGCAAATTCTCGGTTTGGAATAGCTTATAGCCACATAGTAACGGCTGCTAGGGGACACATAAGAATAGGGTACTTACGATTTCAAAGTTCTAGGCGTGAAGACTCGAAGACACACATTCGGCATACGTGCAGTAGGAAAAATTCGATCCACCATGCCCGTGATTCGAAAGACCCACCTTATATATTCCCCTAGCATTACCCATAACTCTATGCACGAAATCACTCTCTTGATTGGCTGCCATTCCGACCTCCTCGCCCCCTGGTGGGCAATGTCAGAAATAGTCATAATTCTTCCGGATTTTTCACTGGCGACTTGGGGTCTCCTATCTTCATTCACGGGCGTCGATCTACAAACCACGTGGGGAGGGGGGGGGGGGGCAGACGCAGAAGTTACAAAACGTTGTAATTGACGAATGTCACAAGACACAAGAACCCTGGAATACAATAAATAATAGTTATTAATTAAAGATACAAAATGAATAAAAAATAAGATATAATAAACAAAAATAATTAATCAAAATAAAAAGCTGACATTTCGGATAGAGACTATCCCTTATCAAAGCAAAAAATTCAGATATTTCAGATATTTTGGGTAGCACCTCGTACTACGAGAGAGAAATAAGTGATGTAGATAGATAAATTATTTTATTTTGTGACGAAACGTTGATGCTGACGCGTCCCAATGCATTTTGTGACGCAACAACACCCTCGCTCCGCACTTATTTCGATAGCTAGAGACTACTCTATTAATTTAATTAAGCAAATCATTACCATCAACTATCGATTAGCCTCAATTCCTATTTATTATGATCGTATAGTGGTCTGTCTTGTCTAATATTAAATTCCCCCACTTACCTTAAAGTGGCTTAATCTTCACACCTTCCCATTGTTAAAACTCCCCCACACCCATTTGAATTAAAACTCCTTTATAAAGTTATACACCCCCCCCCCCCTTTCGTTTCCATGTCAATGGCATTGGCAATAATCACTTAACAAACTAAAAACATAAAAGAATAAATTAAATAGAATCATTTCTTTAATATGAACAAAAAAAGTAAATTTGAACTTTATTTAAAGTAAATGTTTCGAATATAGATAATAATAATACAAAAGAAAAGAAAAATTAAGTCGACTTTTGAAACTTCAATAAAATACACTCTAATTATTATTCTCACTGATGCATGCTATTAAATACAAATATCACAAAAACTTTAATATCTCACAATCGTATTAATGCTAATTTAACCATCCATCACTATCACAATAGACGTCCAACACTGGCTCTACTCCTAAAAGTATTGCTGCACTTCCCACCATACTCATTATAATAAAACTAATTCGCTTTCATTAATAGCACAACACATGAACCGATAAACACACTACACAGTACTTATCTGAACGTTGCAGTTACTTGTGCACAGTCACTACCATGTCTCAGTCTCCTTCCACTCAAGGGAGCACTGCATTCCCGCCGTCGTTATGCCTTTCTGTGGCAGAGTTCCCATGTTGGCTGCCCGGTGAGAGACGCTGCCCATCGCTGGTCAGTCTGCTTCTCCTTGCTATCTCTCGGCCAACGAGCGGTAGGATCCGTCGGCTCTTGCAGGCTAGCCCCCACACGCCTCGCTCTCTTTACAGCCCGGCTGTCTGAGTTACGTCGTGGGGCACTAGCCACAGGTGTCAGCGCTATTCGGAGGCCCCCAGTGCCCGTATGTCTGCCGATTGCCGACTCGGTGAGAGATACGGCCACGAAGGTATGCTTTATCGTGCCGACCTCCCCAGTCCGCAGTCCCAACCGCTCACGTCCATACTCTTGCACTGTGCTCCTCGCCAGCCGAAACCACCTGCCGCTCAAGCGACTTCACCTACCTCTCGCCGCCGAGGCCCGGAACGGTCGCGGAGTGGCTGGCTCCTACATCCTGCCGCCGCTCTCACTGGTCTCGCTCATCTATGGTCCGCTGCTCGGCCCTGCCTGGTCGTGCCTTCCTGCACACCCACACTGAGATATTCACCTTTTTCTTTAGAGTCAAGATCTTGCTTCTCTTCTACTCAAAGTCTGGGCACAGAATATATATGAAATTTTTTTCCATTCTATCTCCTTCCACTGTTCCTGCCTGCTTTGACCTTTCACCTTATTGGCTGCTCTGTCGAAATTCCAGGAACTCCGGGTGAAGGTCATTGTTGTGGCAGCTCTTTCTCTACTTCCTCATTCCATCGTTCCTTCATTGATTTCCCGCCGAAACTTTAAACAAAAGAAAGCACATGTTTCTGTCGAGACCAGTGTCGCCATTACAGAACATTTCATCATTATTTAATATCAATTTTCTCCTTGCCAATGCCATCACATAAAACCGAACGGGAACGATAAAACAAAATGAAATAAAGCCCAAGTTCTGCCTTCGTTTTCTTTTCTATTAAAATTTAATTCCTGTCTTCATAGCTAACAAATTTTCCTATCTTAACGCCTTATACAACCCCCCCCCCCCC
>JAHWFO010037430.1:4268561-4289291 GCA_023313115.1 Rhysida immarginata
TTTTTTTTTTTTTTTTTTTTTTTTTTTTTTTTTTTTTTTTTAACTTCTGTCCTGTACTGTACATGATGGAATGTGCCTCTCAAATTGTCTTTGACAGATGTGTACGATCACCATTCATAACCATACAGAAATGAATTTTATAACTGAACATTACAAATCGCCACTTATTCCACCAAGTAGCCCATTCATTGTGATGTGTTTTTCGTGTTGACAATTATTAAAATAATCGACTTGATCTAATTGTGAACTAGTGCGTGCGTCGCCGTTGTTTATTTTTTCTGCTACCGGTCGCCCTCTAATACAAGTATTGAACATTACATCTTTTCCTTTATAAAACAAACATTAATACAATTGAAATTATAAGTTCAAACGCTACAGCATTTTAACCACTCAGCCCAAGTGAGTTACAATCTTTGGAGTCTCTGGCATTGGTGTTGGAGACTTAGCAGTCTCTGGATGAGTTTGTGGCATCTCTGGAGATGTTTCAGCTATAAGAGTGTCTCTTGACGTGAATAGTGCCTCCCCCTCTTCTCATTTGGGAAGGTGTGATATACAGATTGTCATTACAGACAGAATTATGATTATGTCTGTGTAGTTCTTTATTATTTAATTTAGTAATTTTTATTTCGTAAATCACTAATTAAAGGACAGAATATTATTCTCAATTTTTTCTCTTTTAATCAAATTACTATGTCAATGATCAAACCTCTGCATTTATTTACTTTTTACAAAATTTCCATGTTATTGTATTGAAATAAATAATGATTGCTCTCCATTTTTCTTTCTCTTTCGCCTTTACTCTAAACGGGAAGGGAGGAGGGGAGAAACAATAGAACAATGGCTAGTTGCTATTGGTAACGCTGCATCATGCATTTGGGTGGGAAAAAAACTTTCACAAGAGGGATAAAACGATAAGCTGTTTCAAGGGAGCCCGAGTTGCTCATCAAATAGTACGAGAGCGTTTTGAAGAGTAATGCCTCCATGGCTGTAACTTTTTTATTTGTTAACCGATTTTCAAAATTCTTTTTGTATCTTATACTCACATTTGTCCTCTATGTAATGCTCTATTCGGTTTTTGACATAGTCCCCATCCCTTTCACGCATTGCGCCAACGCGTGACTAGTTGGGTGAACCCGTTGGAGAGGAATTCCGGAGTTGTTGTCAACACCAGGATTGAATGGCAGCGTTTACCTCGCCGTCAGAACCAACTCATGTTCCTTAAGGGGCTCTTTCTTCTTTGGGAAGCGTGAAAGTGGCAAGGTGCAAACTCTTTCATCTTTAAACTTCAGTAATTCATCCTTGCAGTGCCTCTGGTATGTGGCGACTCGTGTGCGGACGAACGTTATCGTACTCCAGAAGAGGGTCCAAAGCTGCCATTCAATCCTGGTGTAGACAACAACTCCGGAATTCCTCTCCGACGGGTTCACCCAACTAGTCATGCGTTGGCGCAATGCGTGGAAAGGAATGGGGACTATGTCGTAAAGTGAATAGTGTATTACATAGAGGACAAATGTGAGTATAAGATACAAAAAGAATTTTGAAAATCAGTTAACAAATAAAAAAGTTATAGCCATGGAGGCATTACTTTTCAAAACGCCCTCGTATTTGATAGACAGCAGAGGCAGATGCGAATGAGTTACTTGAAAAGGTCAAAAAGTTTTTAAATAGGCACAAAAACTTTTTTCCCTCTTTTGGCACTTGCTTCTCACACATAAGCAGTCATGAGGAAAATCAGATTCTGATTCTCGAGAAGGCACGTGCACTCGCTTGTACATAGTACGGCGAATTTTGTTGACCCCTCAAAAAAAAATGTTTGATTTGTTAATTAAATACAGGAAGGACGAGAGTATTTTTTTTTTATCCGTGATATTATGAACTGATAATTAATTAAGAATATTATTCTGCCTGGACAATTATTAACGATGACAATTCATTCATTACCGGTAACTACTTAAATATGCCTTTGATTATTTATAAAATCGGCCAGGACTCAGATTTGAATCAAACTATAAAACTTTATTCTCACATTTTCAATATTATGTTTGAAAAAAATTTATTTTTATTTATTCTGATGACTGGATTGTTGACTAAGTTATCTTCTTTGTGCTATCAACAATCATCTCGAGATAAACAATGACTTGACTTTTTTATGATTTTGGCTGGTGAAAAAAAAAAAAAAAAAAAAAAAAAAATAGACGTTCTGAATGCGTCGCCGGCAGCATGTGGTTGACGATGCAGCGCAAACCAAATTTCGAACATGTGAAAGTTTGAGACAACGATTTCTGAACGTAAATGGTTCGATGAGAAAGTTGACCACGACGTTGGTCAACAACATTCGACACCATGTCTTCACGATGAAACTTTTCGCCTGTTAGGCAAGAGAAGGACAACAGCCACCATTTTGGTCAAAAATCAACAAGCAGACGCATGAGAGAGACGATATCTGAATTTACACGGCCCAGAAAAGGACCCCCCCCCCCCCCTCTAGCGACCACGAGAACCTGATGAGGATCAACTGGTACCATTGCTAACCACTACACGCCTTGGAAACCTTCGGCGAGATATCTGAGCAGACATTTGAACCCAATGTCTTTGTATGTGTCTTTGTTGTGTCCGGCCCGTGATGATGCAAAATTTTGCCATTAATGATTACTGTTACCATGATTCATTTGAAGTATGGGTTGGGTAAAGTGCCCATGATACCCTCCTCTTTACTAACCATTCTCCTATTATCTCAGTATGAATGTTGATACGTGAATGTAAAGCCCATCGCGAACAACCCCCTATGCCTGTAACTGCCTCTTGAATTGGAATTTGAAGCTCATTAACTACTACCCCGAGAAATAATTGAAACTCTATCCGTTAACGTACTTTATCAATGATCATAATATGTACTCTACCCTCTTGTAATTGAAAAACCTACCAACTAAGATATTTAGCCCTATTTATCATCGGATTTGTCTAAGTATAAGAAAAGGAAAGAAAACAAGTGACTTTATTAAAAGCGAAATGAAAAATAGTATTCAATGACAATAATATTGATCTAAAGATTAATTATTTGCTTGAACATTTTATACGATTATTACTTTTACGAATCGAATATTTTGCTCTAAATAACAAACTTTTAATGGACTTTGTTTGTTATTATTTTAACATTGCTTGAACCAAAGTTGATTAATTTAAGAGATTTATTCAACCCTGATTAATTTTACTTTATCTTTGGCTCAAGACTTTTACTTTCTTCCAAGTTTAGTTTGTGTTAATATTGAGTGACACCGAGTGTTGTAATGTCATTTTTTCCTATTAAGATTATGATTTATTGACAGATAAGTAATTACTGTTATGGAGACATTTATCTTGTTTTATCAATTTGTGACGGGACGTGCGCGATATTATAAGATCATGCACGCCCCCACACTACAGATATGACTAGTTAGGCATATTCTGTGTAAATTATTTATTTTTAATTTTGCTTTAGCCATTTTATTAATCATAAATTACGAATCAGATGGGAAGGGGCAATGGAAGGAAGATAAAGTAAGAAAGGGACCGGCAGACAATAGAGAGAGGGAGAAAGAATTTGATAAATGAGCGAATCGTATAGTGGAAACGGAATAAGTTTTTTTTTATTTAAAGAACTAGAAATTATTGGCATTTATGTAATATGAATTATGGTGCCCGGCACGAAAGAAAAAGGAAACTGGCGCATGTGTAAATGAATAAAACTCGTTCAACCAATCAGAAACGAACTGGAAACGAGGTATTACTTATACCTGGCATCAGTAGTAAGTAATGCCTTGATTTCTGTCCGTTTCTGATTGGTTGAATGAGTTTTACTCATTTACACATGTGCCAGTTTCCTTTTTCTTTCGTGCCGGGCACTGTAACTTTTTTTTGAAGCATAACTGACCGAATTGAAACCCAAAACCGATTTAAAACTAACTCTCTCAGTGCAAATATCATGAGGAATTTTACTTAAGAAAATTTAAGTTAAGAAAAGTAGGCTTAAGAAACCCTTTTGTTCAAGGATTAAGTTGGTGGAAAGTTGAACAATGAGCAAGAAAGGAGGAAATGTAGTTGCCTAGGCAACGACCCTCAAAAGTGAAATTCTAGGAAATAAAGGAGGGTAACCAATAAGATGAAAGTAAAAAGATGGGAAGAAGAAGGAAATAAGTGTGATATAATAGAGAGAAATGTGTTAGACAGCAAGCAGAGCAGTTGTGTTTTTTTTAGTGTGTGATTTGTGATAATCGTAACATGAGAGAAAAGTTTAATATGAAAAAGGAAAAAAAGAGAAGCAAGAAGGCTGAACAGGTTGAGAAGCGCAAAGGACGACAGCGGGACGAGAGACGCACGAGAGGAGACGAGCAAGGAGGCAGACGGGCCCTCCCGCATAGGTAGCGAGCATCGGCACTTATGCGAAGGAACGACGGACCAGACTGAAAGCGGACGTAAGAGGTACGGCTTGGCAGCAGGCGAACGGGTTATGCAGGCACACGGTAAGAATTGGAGCCGGGTGCCAAGTGCGTAACCATCCTGTACTATTCCCGTCGGCTAATAACCCTTTTGCTGGGCCGGAAGTAAAAGGGCGCTTAGGGATAGTAAGCCAAGCTCGCTGTAATACACAGCGCATCGGGAGACCACCACGACAGAGCTGGCGAAATCAACGCCTGTTTAGGCGAGCACGGATCCGGAGAGGCGACCAGTAGACAGCTAGACAGCGAACGAGAGCGTGACACTTCGAAGCATCACAAGACAAGTCGAATGACAAGAGCAAGTACACAGATAAGTGTTTTAAAACAACAGGCCTTCGCGAAATTTATTATGGAGTGTACGAACAGAATAAAGGTTTCTATGGGAATGAATAACTTTGAACATTATGCAAATTAGGAGATAAGACACTTATAGTTTTGTTTTTTTTTTATTTTGTTTTGCCTACAAGCACTGGGAGAGAGTTTTAGTATAGTAAATAATTTGGTATTTGTTTATGGTGGAATCGTGACATGAATCATAATTTAAATTTTTTTGGATTATTTTTATATTGAACGATAGAATAATTGTATTTTTTTTTTTTGTTAAATTCATTTGGCGTAACATAAATAAAGATTGCCCACTGATTGTAAGTCCTGTGGAATTTAATATGATTAATATTACATGCTAAGATAAAAAAGATACATATATAAGGATAAGGGGTCAGAGAGGTTAATTGGTGCTTCAGAAAAAGAGTAATACAAGGAGGAGGGATAGCGCTTAACATATATTAAACAGAGAAATAAAAGGGGAGAAATTTTTTTATTATCTATAAGGATTGTCATTAATTAGCAAGTAAGCATTAAGTTATTGTTCTGTCAAACCACTATACGATCACAAGAAAGCAGTCAAGGCCGCAGGGTAGATACTTTGGAAATTTGGGAGTATTGTTAGGTAATCTAAAAGGGGATATAAATATAGAATGAAGATGCTGATTCTAGGATATAATTTAGGTTTAAGACCTCTAAGGTTGGCTGTAAAGGTAAGTTTATTAAGTAGTTATAATAAGTGCGTTGATGATTGTGCTGAACTTATGAGATGCAATAGTAATCAGATTATTGGAGATATAGTAAAGTGTGTAATTGTGAGTGTTGCTCGTAGTATAAGGAAGACAGTATAAAAAGGTAACATCACAACATCACAAATTTATTTTTTTTTCTTCCTGTATGGCACCTGAATAAGGGAACACAGAAGTACTAAAATAAAATGTTTATGAAATCTCCCTCCTACCCCCTCACAAAAGTCTTAGGAGAGCCCATCCAGGGATCTGTCGTCTGTTTATTTGAGTATTTTGGTTATTAAAATAAAGTACAATTGGAGATAACAGAATTAGAAGTTATCATTAAGATCCGAGTATGTTGTAGCAAACAAATCTGAGATGTTACAAAAGTTTTTTCCTGGAAACAGCTTCGTATTCCATACCGAAACCCTGCTCAAGTAAGAGAAGAATGATTATCCTTGTGACCAATGAAGCTTTGGACAATTAATGTTTGTCTATTGACCGGAATTTTCATTGAAGATAGTATGGAACCAGAAATGGATGATGCCCTACAAGATTGTAGCAGCCCTCATACAATGAAGTGTCCCGATCGCATTACTTAGTGATGAAGCAGTATTACTGGCATGCGCCCGTTGCATCTCGAGCTGGAAGGAGACCATAACGTACGTAAAATACGATTGCATGCAGAGGTTACCTACTATTGGCAGATGAAGAGATCAACCTGACCATGGAATCATGGTGAAATTATAATGTCGATGTCTTCGTAGAAGGATGCCTCATGAACTTTTCAATCAGATTAGGCCATCAACTATTCGACGGTGTTACACAAAATATACAAGCGCAAACTCATATTTTAACTCAGCTAATGCGTCCGAAAGAAGTATCTCTGAGTATAATTAGACAACAATTAAAGTTTGAAAAAAAAACAAACTTTAATGGACTACCTTAGGGAAGTGGAAGACCGTGTGTCAGTGAACAGGTGGGAAATGAAAACATTGAAAAGAGTTATACCATTTTTAATGCCCGAATCGATGTCAGCGTGGGTGGCGTACAATCTGAAGGAGCTGGACGACTGGACCATCTGTAAAAATTGGCTACTGAAATACGTAACACCAACTTCAAATGAAATCAATGCAAAGATTGATCTATTATGCAATCAACAGATGCCCCAACAAAGATTCCAATTATATGCTTATGAAATGATTTGACGAAATCAAATGCTCAAGTGGCCCCTAGACCCACACAGAGTTATTGGAACTAATATTCCAGAATATGAAGGGAACGACTCCATATCGCATACAACAGAGTATGTTTACGACATTAGAAGACCTAGGAGACATCACGATGGAGATTGAAAGTCAGAAATTGGTTGAACCCAAGAATCACCAGGGCACGCCAATAAAACGTACAGTTAAATCCCCACCGCTGGGAAATGAAAATGAAGAAACAAGTGTCAGAACTAATGAAAGTAGAAAATGCCATGAATGTAAAACGGAAGGAAAACCAATCCGAATCCTTTGCCAAAATGAAATACATGACCCCTTAGGAAATATAAGGAAGAAAGAAGTAGTAGATCACCGACCTGAGAACGACCCCATACAAGGAGAATTGGTATTAAGACCATTTCTACATAATATGTGAACGATATGCCTTACGATTGGAAACCTACCCGTGGAGGTAATGATTGACACGGGGGCCAGTATTACTTTTTTGAACGCCAACATAGCGAAACTCATGTCTGGGACAAGGAAATACCACCTCAAGAACAAAGTAGTGAAGGTAGCCGACAGGCAGGACAAGTACCTAATGAGTAGTGGTGGTTGACATCTCTGCCATCGATGATATTAAATGTCCGAAATTCTTTTGGTAGTGGTGGTTGTGGGATGACCTGAGTTGTGATGGCATCTTAGGACTGGACTTATTAGAGGCATTGCAAACGAGTTTACACCTCAAGAACCATTGTACCATGGGCAATAGCGCGTGCCTAGTTCAAGTTATATCACCTCAAAAGATGAATGAATTGTTGGGAGAAATGGAAGAGAAAATGTCAAAAATCCAGGCCAAGTTTCCAGGGTATCAGCATACCATAGAAACGGGGGATGTGACACCAGTACGAATAAGACCCTATTACTACTCATATGCTAAATTACACACCATCCGTAATCTTCTCGTATATAGAAGATGGGAGTCAGCGTGATAATTCCATATTTTTTAGTACAAAAAGATCACACTAAAGAGCCCTGATTCATGCTTGATGCATGAAAATTGAATGCGGTGACCACGCCGATGAGTTATTATCCCATGCCCACTTAACAAATTTTGCGCAAACAGAGTCGTGCATGAGTATTTTCAACGCTCGATTTACACAGAGCTTACCGGCAAATTGAGCTATTGCCAGAGTCATAAGATAAAATGGCATTTATGGTGCCCGGGCTCGGTATCTTTTGTAATTGTGTTATGCCGTTTGGGCATAAAATGCGGCCCAGGCGTTGCAATCGTTGATGGACCAGGCCCTGGATCCATCTGCAGAGCTAGAGTGTTTTCACTATGTCGATAACATCATAGTGGCCACTCCGGATGAAGAATCTCATCTACGTATCCTACGGCGGATATTGCAATGCCTGGTGCAGTTTAACTTGAAAGTCAATTTTCAAAAATCCCATTTTTTCCAAACAAGTGTGGAATTCTTAGGCTATCGAGTAGATAGCGAAGGACTGCATCCTAAATGAAAAACGTAGATCCTATATTGATCTTTCCCCGACCATCCAAAATTGAACAAGTTCGTCGCTTCATGGGAATGGTACAATATTACTGTATCTTCATCCCAACGCTAAGCGATATTAGCTGGCCACTGCGACACTCACACATAAAGGAATGAAGTGGTGTTGGACACCCAAATGTGAGGCCGCCTTCAACAAGATCAAGGAAATCCTGACATCTCCCCCCATTTTGGCTCAGCCAGACTTCAAACACCCTTTCGAAGTCCACAATGATGCCTCGAAACATGCAGTGGCCAGCATGTTGGCACAAACAATCAATGGTCTCCGATACATTATCGCATACTGTAGCCGATCATTGACCGAGTTGGAGTCGCGTTACAGTGCTATAGAGTGGGAGTGCCTGGCGATACTCCACGCTATAGAGACATTTAGACCTTACATGTACATTGATGGCACGCGATTCCAGGTTTTCTGTGATGCCAAGTCGTTAAAATGGTTGGGCAATTTCCATGACCACTATGGGCGGATTGCCCACTGGAACCTTAAGTTATAAGCATTTGATTTTTCGGTCGAACCCTAACTCTGCCGTATTAACAATATTCCAGACGCATTACCACAGTGCTTGGCCATCGAAGATGATCCTACTACATCACAATGGACGCGAGTCCAACGAGATGATCCATGGTGTTTACAATAAATGGATGACATGAAAGATCCCAATTCCCGATGGCTCATAGAGGATAACCTCCTGAAGCTCAAGGATAAAGACTACCATCGAATAGTGGTCCAACAAAACACCTGACGACCACTGATTTCTTCATGGCATGAATACCTGAGATTTATCCACCCAGGAGGGAAAACCTTATACATAATGTTAAGACCATTGTATTATTGGCTCAATATGCGAAATGAGATCACGGATTATTTGAAAACTTGCCGAGTATGTCAACAGTGTAAACCTCTGACATGATACTCACCAACCACTCGAACGTCAGTACACCCTTGACGAAACTCAACTTTGGGCGATCGACATAATGGGACCCCCTCATTAAAACACCCAGAGGAAACCATTACATCATACTCGTAGTCGACACGTTCAACGGGTGGATACAAACAGTGGTGGTGAAGAGAATCAACCAACGCCAACTCATTAACACGATCGATGAAATAGTAGAAAACATTGGGAGACCCTCGTCCATCCTATCGGATAACGCCTCTTACTTCACCGGGAAAACATATAAGAATGCCCTAAAACAGCGTGGTATAAATGCCCATACGCTGTGCCTTATACTCCCCACACAAATCCTGCAGAATGCTACATCCTTACACTATTGGAAAAACTACACATAGCGCTAATAAATAAAACAAAATACGATTGGGACAGATTTGTAGCACCCTGCAGTGAAACGCTACGACACATACATAACACCGAGACAGGATTTACGCCGTGGCAAGTAATAAAATTATTGATGAAAAATAGGAAAGAAAATTCCACAGCCTGGGATCGAACCAGGAACCTTCTGCTCACCGTGCAGGTTCACCAGCCAATTGCGTCACTGCGGACATAGAAGCATTACGCTATCTACATGCCCTTAGGGCTGGCTGGGACTATCTTTCCTACTGGCGTAATAATCGTTAAGGAATAATAATTGCATGTTCTATGAGGATTTTTATACATGCCATACCTCAGAAGTTTTTAAATTATTATTTTTCATCAGTTGAAATTAAGTGCGATTAATAACTGATTACTAAAAAGTTGAAACGATAGTGAACATTATTAAATAATTAAATATAAACTACAGATGACCTCCAAACATGATCGAAAAATGGAAGGAAATATTCTGCATCCTGGATTCGAGCCAGGAACCTCGACTGTCATGGTCGATACCTCTACCAGTTGGGTTATCACAGACACCCGGACAGCCATGCTGTCACAAGATGTCTTAAAGACAACCAAGTTGTCAAGGTTGAAAGCCCAATGGGAGGTCATCTCCCTTATTACATCATGTTTGGAGGTCATCTCCCTTATTACATCATGTTTGGAGGTCATCTCCAGTTTATATTTAATTATTTATCTGTGAGTAAATCAAACTTTCTGAAGGTTGGTTAGGAGAAATTCTCGATCTGTGAGTCAAGTGCCTGCCTCCCATTGGGATTTCAACCTTGACAACTTGGTTCGATAGAAAAAGTAAACATTATTGTTAAGGAAAAAAAATATTTTTGTTTCCAAAGAAAAAATTTTTTTTGTTTTGTTTCGAAGAGGGGGATTTATGGCGAATTTTGTTGACCCCTCCCAAAAAAAATGTTTGATTTCTTAATTAAATACAGGAAGGACGATAGTATTTTTTTTTAACTGTGATATTATGAACTGATAATTAATTAAGAATATTATTCTGCCTGGACAGTTATTAACGACAACAATTATTCGTTAACTACTTGAATATGCCTTTGGTTATTTATAAAATCGGCCAGTACTCAGATTTGAATCACACTATAAAACTTTATTCTCACATTTTGAATATTATGTTTGAAAAATAGTTATTTTTATTTATTCTCACAACTTGGATTGTTGACTAAGTTATCTTCTTTGTGCTATCAATAATCATCACGAGATAAACAATGACTTGATTTTTTATGATTTTGGCTGGTGAAAAAAAAAAAAGAAAAGATAGATAGACGTTCGGAATGCGTCGCCGACAGCGTGTGGTCCACGATGCAGTGCAAACCAAATTTCGAACATATAAAAGTTTGAGACAACAGTTTCTGAACGTAAATGGTTTGATGAGAAAGATGATCACGACATTGGTCAATGACATTCGACACCATTTCTTCATGACGAAACCTTTCGTCTGTTAGGCAAGAGAAGGACAACAGCCACCATTTTGGTCAAAAATAAATGAGCAGACACATGAGAGAGACGATATCTGAATTTACACAGCCCAGAAAAGGACCCCCCTCTAGCGGCCACAAGAACCTGACGAGAATCAACTCGTACCATTGCGAACCACTACATGCCCTGGAAACCTTCGGCGAGATATCTGAGCAGACATTTGAACCCAATCGAATCCGAAGAGAAGACAAGGTAGGCATTGCATGTGTCATGGTTGTGTCCGGGCCCATGACAGCAAAAAAATTTGCCATTAATGATTACCGTTACCATGATTCATATGAATTATGGGTTGGGTAAGATGCCCGTGATCCCCTCCTCTTTACTAATCATTTCCCCTCCTCTCTACTTTCCCAGTATGAATGTTGATCCGTGAATGTAAACCCTGTCGAGAACACTCCCCTACGCCTGTAACTGCCTCTTGAATTGGAATTTGAACGACATTAACTACTTCCCTGAGAAATAACTGAAACTCTATCCGTTAACGCACTTTATCAATGATCATAATATGTACTCGACCCCCTTGTAATTGAGGAACCTACCAACTAAGACATTTAACCCTGTTTATCATCGGATTTGACTGAGTATAAGAAAAGGAAAGAAAACTATGTAGTTGAACAAGTGACTTTATTAAAAGCGAAAAAAAATAGTATTTAAGGACAATAATATTGATCAAAAGCTTTTTTATGATTATCACTTTCACTAATTGAATATTTTGTCCTGAATATTATAAACTTTTAATAGACTTTGTTTGTTATTATTTTAACATTGCTTGAACCAAAGTTGATTAACTTAAGAGATTTATTCAACCCTGATTAATTTCCTTTATCTTTGGTTAAAGACAATTGACTTTTAGTTTCTTCTAAGTTTAGTTTGTGTTAATATTAAATGTAATTGAGTGTTCTAATGTCATTTTTTTCCTATTAAGATTGTGTTAAAAAAGATAAGTAATTACTGTTACGGAGACACTTGTCTTGTTATTATCAATTTATTTTTTTTTCTTCCTGTATGGCACCTGGATAAGGGAACACAGAAGTACTGAAATAAATTGCTTATGAAGGCTCCCTCCTACCCCCTCGCAAAAGTCTTAGAAGAGCCCAACCAGGAATCTTTCATATGTTTATTTGAGTATTTTGGTTAAGATTAATTACAATCGGACATACTAAAATTAAAGTTATCATTAAGATCCGAGTATATTGTATTGTGCAAATCCCAGACGTTACCATAAGCACTCATCGATGCTTTCACATTCAGGGATCCGTATTGATTTCTCGTATGTCTATTTTGAACAATCAGAACAAGATCAATCATCGAAGTGTTGTTGTGACAGAGAAGCAATATGTAAAGGTGCATTTTAATTAGTTTCAGAAGAGACGATCGTTCAAACGAACTGGCATACTGTAACATTTCGTAGTGACCACTCGACCACTGGGAGAAATCGGCTCAGACGGAGCTGTACAATGCTAAACCACAGCAGGAAGCAGCTGGAGATTAATCCTAAGACATCGTTGACGACGTCGAGCGTACTCGAAGTGGGAAGGCAGAGCAGGAGTCGCTGTCTGTGGGTTCCATTAGCAGAACCGACAGGAGCTTTAGCAGAGAGACGACGATGACGGGAGACCAAGGCGGTGCGGAAGACACACCGGTGGGAGGTTGTTTCGGAGCGATCGGCACTCGAATAGGAACATGGTGAACATTTGTGCATCTAAAGTGAACGTTCATAGAAGCTGTAAAGTAAAGTGCAACAGATAAGTACTATATCAGTTTTCTCATTTTGGGACCACGCGATTCAGATTAATAATCCGTGTAAGAAAAGATTATTAAGACTGCTTGATCTAGTCTGCAGAACATTATTAGTATGCATTTCTCAGCTTAGCATTGTAATTAAAAAGTTATTTAAATGAGAGCAATCACCTAGTTTAAGTAATTTCTTGTTTCAAGTTATTTTACTAACAAACTAATTTTTTTGAACAATTTTCCATCCACAATTTTTTCTTAGTTCTTGTGACGGGACATGTGTAATATTTTGTTAAATATTTCACATGACCCACCACCACAGATATACCATTTATTAGGCGTATCTATGTTGTTCAGTTTTATTAGAAATAAGGGGATAGAAATTAGAAATTAGATAATTTATTTGTTAGGTAGGAAGGGGAGTTTAATGTAATGCATGAGGGTAGGAGTTTAGGAGCTAGGAAAATGGGAACGGAATAAGAATTTTATTTGAGTAATTACAGAATTACTGATAATTCTGTATTATTATTTTTCTGAGACTTGGAGTGCGAAATGACTCGACAAAACTTAGAATAAGATAATAGAATATTAAGAAATAAAATAGCTCTCTCAGTGAAAATTAGAGTAAAAGTGCGAAAAAGTAGGCTTAAGATGCCTATTGTAAAAGGATTAAGAGAACTGGAGCTGAGAACAATAACGAAGAAAGTGGGAGCGGGGTTGCCTAGGCAACGACCCTCAAAACAGAATTCAGAGAAATAAAAAATTGGAAAATCAATTAAAAGAAAGTGCAAGTGGAAGAAAAAGGAAACGTTTTAATAGTTTTAATACAGACAGAAGAGGAACAGAGACAGACAGAGAAGGAACAGTGACAGAGAGAGAAAGAACAGCGGAGAGAGAAGTTGCCCAACAGTGAGACTTGTGTTGTGAAAGAAAGAAGGAAATAGTTTAACAGTGAAAGAGAGTTTTAGCGCATTCAGTTCAAACTATTAATAAAAATGCGCTTATTGACGATAGCTAGAGACGAACTAAGCAAAATTAAGTGTACGATGGAGATTCGAGGCTAACTGGAGAAAGAAACGACCAGGATCACGAGAAGGATCAGACGGCAGCCGGAATAAAGAATATGAGAGTACGACGGAGCAGCAGCTATAAACCACCCAACTTCGCAACAGGAGGCAACCTGTGCTAGTCCCCTCGGTGTGGACTCCTTTGCAGCCGGGCTGGAGGAGAGAGGCCGCGGGGAGACAGCAGACCAGGTGGGTAATACGTCTCAGAGCACTCCAACAAGCATACATACGAAGAGAAAGGCAATGGAGGCTCCAAGTGTCGACGGCTGCGTTCAGCAAGCTCCCGTCAGTTGGCATCATCAGCAGTACCAAGTGTGAGACAGATAAGTAATATATTTAAACAGGCCTGCACGTGTAGTGAACGGTAATTGAAGTGTTTATCATGATACGAGTAATGTATTAGACGAACATTAGACTATAGAACATTATTAGAATTATCGGGAGAGTAATGAGGATCGAAAGAATTATAAGTCATAAGAGAGCATTATTAGTAATATTATACTTTGTCCATTTAGCATATAAATTTGTTTGGTAACTTTGATCATTATCACATATAGATTTGAATTTCCTTTTTTTTTTTTTGTTTATTTGATTTATTCTTTTAATTATATCCTTAATTTGAAACTTTTGAATAAATATCTTAAATTGCATATCAATAAAATTTGTTGAGTCATTAGCAAAACCAAAGTTACAAAAGGGGGGCGGGTGGCTGGAGCACTTCATATCTCAGTACATGATAGTCCAAGGTAAAGTATTAATTTAGCAGTAATTGTTGTAAGAGAAAAGTACTATATAAAATTCCACTATACGATCATTTAAGTAGATAGCTAGTAATTCTTTTATTGATTAATAATACAAAGTGCGTAACGAGGAGTGTGCTTCTCTAAAATAACGTACAGAGAAGGAAAAGTAAAAACAATTTTTCATTGTTGTTACGTCACAATAAGTATCATGAACAGGATTAATGATTACCAATTAAAGTAATTAAAAATAATATAATGAGTAGAAAAGACATAGAACAATGAAATTGGGTACATAAAACTGTGTATACCGTTAAAACTTGATCATATTAAATGTTGATCTTGGTGGCGGCATTTTTATTTCTGGTCCTATCTCAGTTATCGTTCATATTGGAGCCCATGTTCATATGAACATTTTTGCTTAGAATCACCCATACTACCTCCCCTAAAGGTTTGTACCAGGAATTTTGAGACACCCTGTAGATGGGGCCTTAGCATTTGTAATTGGGAATAAAAGTGGCACAACTATTAAACCATTATCTACACTATACGATCACAGAAAAGCCAAATAGAGTTAAGTAGGATACTTTTCCCCTTTGTTTATAAGTATTTGAACTGGGTATATTTTATCTTCGGTATTTCCTAGGGTTATTTTATGTTTAAGACAGAATCAGTGGACATTCAATTAATATTTGATGCTCACAATTCACAGGTTGGACCATTGAAAGTTTAGTAGCTTTGAAAGTTATCGGGACTCACTATACATGATATAGTCAATTTACTCCCCCTCCCCCATGTCACAACGTGGATAGTGCCTCAGCCTCTTCTCATTTGGGAAGGTGTGCTCTGCTTGAGTATATGTCTTTAAAATTCCTTGGGAGGGTAAATCCATCTGGGAATGTAACGACTGAGGATCTTGTACTCACCTGGTGATAAAGGATCATGGCTCCTTGCCATTCTCTGTGCCCTACTCTAACTCGCTCTTTGTCACCAATCATTGAATGGGATGTTGGCTCTGGTCATTTGATCAGTATATCTCTTCTGTTTCTGGCGATGGTGGTTGAGGCACTGTTTCACACTATTTTGGACTGTTGAGTTGAGCATCTGTGGCCTGATGCGAGAGAACAACCTTTGTGCTGGAGATCTCAAGCCATTACCTTGAGGCGTGTTCCTGAAACCAAGCAGGACAAGGAATACATCGGTACCATCTTTCGTCACATTTCTTAAGCAAGTTCTTGGCAGTTTGGACATATGGCTAGGCCAAGCTCTTCCACTGTGATTGATTTGAACTTGATGTTCTATAGCCAAAATTCTACTCGATTGCTAAAGCTTTAAATTCTGCCAAACCATATTGAGGTCCATTATCACTTTCCAAAAATCTCCTGAGTTCTATGGTCAGCAAATCAGCATTATAATTTCTCTATCAGTTACTTCGAAGTTGCATTTGTCAATGGACAGAAGTCGAAGTGACTAGAATAAGTGTCTGCTGTCATTATATATTGCTATCGCTGGTGGTGAAATAAATCCGTGGCAACTGTTTGCCAAGACAGTGCTGGCACTTCTTTCATTAGCATCAGTTCTCTGGGAGCTCTAGGTTGAGTAAACCAGAAAATATTACAACTTATCAGGAAATCTTTGACGTCTTCATTCATGTTTAACCCAAAGACAGCTTCACGTACTCTTGCAAGAGATCTTCGAATTCACCAATGAACACAATTTATGTGCTTCATGTATGATGATGACGACCTTACTCTATAGATGATGACCATACTCCATTCCCGTGAGTGGATGCCCCCTTATCATGGGTCAGGGGTTTGGGTGCTTCAGGGATCCTGTGAGCTATGCTGGTTGTAGCACTGCTACATTAGGGTCACCCTTACCAGAAAGGTCATGGTTGAGAAGTGAGACGAAGAGTATCCAAACAAACATATTTCATGATGTCAATGAATGAGAGAATTCATACTGCATCAGGTGTGGCGCTGGTTAAAGTCACCTGTGTTTGGGAGTTAGGCGGAGGCTCTCGTTAGAAAAATAGCCGACAGTCTTTCGGCTGTTATCTCAGAGCAATGCCTCCAAGTAGCCCCTCCAGTGCACTCACTATGCGCTTGGGGAAACGGTCGGGGGCAGTGCATGCCTTCACCCAGGAGGAGAAACGGGTCAAGTGACCACGGGATCGGGTGCTGTCAATCGGCACTTGGAACATATTCTCCATGACATGAAATGAATCTGAGTTAGTGGAGGAAGCCAAACGATATCGACTGGACAGCATAGGTATTACCTCTACAAAATGTCCGGATTCTGGAACTGAACTTAGAAGGAGGGTGGAAGCTCTTCTACTCAGGTGTCGACCCTAACATGACTGCCCAGGCAGGAGTGGGGATACTCACAAGTCCCCGACTGGCACATTATGTTGCAGATTAGATCCCCTTAGGTGGAAGACTGTGTCTCCTGAGGCTTCAGATAGGGAAACGGTCTCTCTCTCTCTCTATTCATTGCATATGCTCCAAATGCAGTCACAGAGTACCCACTCTATCTAGATGAAGTTGATGCGGCTCTTAGCAGGAGAGGGATTGCAGACTGTCATTCTGGTGGGCGACTTCAATGCACATGTAGGCGCTGATGACCAAACGTGGAAAGACGTGATCGGGAGGAATGGTGATCCCGATTTAAATGCGAATGGGAGGTGCTTGTTGGATCTCTGTTGCAACAATGGACTTTCCATCACAAACACCTTTTTCCAGCACAAGGATGTCCATAAGTATACCTGGTACAGGGATGCAATGGACCAGAAGTAACTGATTGATTTTGTAATCATATCGGCTGACTTACTCCAATCAGTGTTGGATACTTGTGTGAGGAGAGGGGCAGAACTATCAAATGATCACCACCTTGTTGTCTGCACTTTGCGGTTCTCTGAATCTATGCTAATCAAGTGAAATACTAGGTTCAGACAGACTTGGCGCATCAAATGGGAGGCATTGGAGGATAGAGCTGTGAGGAAGACCTTTGCAGAAAACATATCTTTAAGTTTCAAAAAATTACCTAGTGATTGTGGTACTGTAGAAGAGGAGTGGCAGTTGTTTAAAACTGCTGTAATTATTTCGGCTGCATTGTGCTGTGGTCATAAGTGGCTGAGTGTCGTGTAGGGCAGTGAGAAAAAGACTGCATGGTGGAACGGTGAAGTCCAAGAGGCTATCAAGGCAAAGAAGGAAGCCTATTTGCTATGACTTGCAAATAAGTCACCTTCCAGTCGAGTGCGGTACACCGAGGCGCGAAAAGCAGCAGCAAAGACAGTATCAACAGCTAAAGCCAAGGCCTGGAAGAAGTTCAAGGAGAAATTGGAGGCTGACTATGGTTCGGCAAACAAGGTATTCTGGCAGACGATGCACCGCCTCCATGGAAAGAAGTCTCTTTCATCACAAACTATTAAGAGTTCAGATGGAAGGCTTCTGAAAACGAGGAGAGCTTGTTGCATAGGTGGAAGGAATACTTTGCATCTCTTCTTAATCTGGTGACAGCAACAACTGAGGCACATGAAGTTCACCTTGGAGCAGAGAATAGTCACTGAAGCAGAAGTCAGATGGGCAATTAAGTCCCTGAAGAATGGCAAAGCTGCAGGTGATGATGAAATCCGGTCCGAGATGTTAAAGTCCTTAAATCAGGATGGTATCCTGTAGCTGACTCAGGTGTGTCAGGTTCCTTGGATATCTGGCCAGGCCCCTAAACAATGACAGACAGGAATTGTGATCCCTATCTTCAAAAAAGGGAGATCAGAGAGATTGCAACAACTATTGAAGCATCTTTTTGCTTTTTGCTCAGCATTCCTGGGAAATAGTCGACTCCAAACTGCCGGGGGAGAAATCTATGAGAAATCCTGGGAGTATGCAAACGATGTCTATGCTTGCTTTGTGGACCTCGAAAAAGCATATGTCAGAGTTGCTCGGGAGAAGCAAGTATTGCAAGAATATGGAGTGGATGGGCAATTATTGGTTGCTATCATGTCTCTGTACGAAAGCTCTGAGATGTGTGTCCGGATAAATGGCATTAAGTCAAGACCCTTCACCGTGGGTGTTGGACTCTGCCAAGTGTGTGTACTCTCAGCCCTCTTGTTCATTATCTTTATGGACTGGATAGACAGGGGCAGCTGAGGCGATGAGCGTGTTTGTGTGGGCGACTGCCTGGTGGACAGGTTGCTCTTTGCTGACAACATTGTCCTCCTTGGGTCTTCTTGCACGAACCTTCAGCATGCACTAGACCGGTTTGCAGCCAAATGTGAAGAAGCTGGGATGAAGATTAGTGTGGCTAAGACTGAGGTTCTGGTCCTTTCAAGTCATCCTGCTCAGTGTGCTCTCCATGTTAGAAGAACCCCAGGTGGAGAAGTTCAAGTATCTCGGGATTGCATTCACGATCGATGGGCGGCAGGAACTATCAGTGTAATAGCAGGAAAAAAGAATTGGATTCTCGGATTGTTGCAGTAAGCTGTGTCAGACATGAACTGTGGCAATCCATGGTAACGAAACACAAGCTGGGTAACAAAGCAAATCTCTCCGTCTTCAAATTTGACTTTGTCCCCATTCTCACCTATTGTCACGAGGCTTGGGTAATGACCAAAAGAGTGCGATCGCGGGTACAAGCGGCCAAAATGAGATTTCCGAGAGAAGTGGCCGGTGTTACCCTACTAGATAGAGTGCACAACAGCACAATAAGGGAGTCTTTAGGTGTTGAGCCGCTAATTCCCTGCATTGAGAGATCTCAGTTGCGTTGGTATGGCCACATGATACGAATGCCGCAAACTGGCTTTCCTAGGCAGTTGTTATTTTCCAACCCAGTGGGTAAGAGACTAAGGGGTCGACCTAGAACCAGGTGGATAGAGTACATGGAGAATCTGGGTTCGAGTCGCTTGGATATTACCAGGGAGGACATGCACCTGATGGTGGAAGATCACGGTCGCTGGAGATCCTCCATAGGGCTGCTGCCCCCGCGACCCTAACGGATAAGCTGGTTTGAAAAGTAAGTTAGTAGGTATGTATGATGACCTCAATGATTCCGAAATTATTAAATGATTATTTTTGAATGGTAAGATGTACATTATTAGCTCATCTCTGAAGTTCCAAAAGCGTCACAAATTTGTTGGTAATTTCGACGAAAATTCGGGCTAACCAGTCAAAATGACTGCTTTAAGCCTCTGAAGCAAGTCATCCTTGTATACTGATTCTTTAAGTTCCTGGATCTGCTGTTAAACTTTGGGAGAATGATATGCACTCGAAGAATTTCCTCTTATGAACTTGGCGTCTCTAGGATGCAATCTCAACTGAGTGCATCCATTACAGGAATGTTGGTCCCTTTGACATATTTAATTGTTGGAGTATATTGCGACATTTCGAAGAAAATTCTTTACAGTCTGTCTTCTCTGCTATGGCTTTGTGACGAAGCGATGCGGGGTTCATGGCTCTCTTGCCTGCCCTTACTTGGGTGGGGTTACACAATGGAAGCACGTGCTAAATGCACCGCCATATTTGACCACCGCTAAGCACGCTATTATTATAAACTAGCTAAACTGGTGCGACTTACATTCGCACAGAAAAAACGAAAGTCACATGCATATTTTTGAAGTTTTACCTATTTGTCTTAAAATTATGTATCATTCGGTCAATTCGCCGTATGTTTAGCTCTTATCGGTGGCTACGCTGAAAGTCGCTTTTCTCTGTCTCCGGGAATTTCATTTAATCTACTGCACCTCATACATTTTCTCATATAAAAAAATCTTAAGAGGACAGCAACTTCTGCACTTCTTTGCGTACAATAATTTGAATTGACTGCCATAATTTTTACTTGTCGTTCAGATTTGTCATCTTCACATGCAACTTGAGAACTGGCTTGAGAACTAATTTCCATTATTTGTTTACGCCAGGACATTTTTATTAAGCTTTAATTAAATTGGCGTGTTTCTTTTTTCTTCAAATATGCTTTAATTAATTATAAATGTAGGAGTAGTGATAATTATATTAATTAAGTTGAATAGTACTCCTTTAATTAAAATGTGATAAAA
>JAHWFO010037430.1:4294291-4314871 GCA_023313115.1 Rhysida immarginata
GGCACGTGTGGAATATTACTCAAGATATTACACACACGTCGTCACACACCTAAGCAAAAACCTCGAATTTGCTTATATAGTAGATTCTATGCATTTATTCCTGGATTTCTAATTGATCGTATAGTGAAATTTTTATTCAAAAGGAATTAAGCTAAGCTGTTGGGGCCGCAATAACTGAACAATAAACATAATTACCTTTCGTTCAATGAGACCACTTACCTGCTAATTAACGGTAAGACTTCAATTAAATATAATTACTGTGTAATATCATGGATTTATTAAATAGAATGCATGGAAGAACGATCACTTATAGTGGACATTTATTAACAATTAAATTAAGCAAAATAAAAGATTGTAAGGATAATCGAAATTTAAAATTATTGCGTTAATCAATTACAGAGGCTATTTAGTTGTATTGTAGTGAATGAGTGGTGATTATATCGAGAATGATGAAACTTAGTCAAGGTATGAGGTTGGATAGGAGAAGATTTAATTATAAATAGAACAAAAAAAATTCTCACAATACAATTGCCATCACTATATTCTCTAACATTTCTAAGGTCATAATTACTTGAGAAATCAAAATCAGGAAGACAGAAGGTTGCAATAATATTTCAGGGGTCAAGAATACTGTAGTTCATAAACAGTAAAAAGCCCAACTTCTTTAGAGGTTTAATCTTACATTATCAATATTAACACAAACTCAAAATAGTAAATACCGTATTTTTTCGAATATTGGTTGCATTCTCTTTAGGCCGCAGCCGCAAATTTAGCATACTGTGGGATGCTAAAATGAAGTAGTTCGATCTTTTTTGTTTTGTTCTATCCAAAATTATCGAAAATGATTTTTTCAGAAAAAAAAAATTTTTTCAGGCCGCACTCACTTTTGGCCGCACTCCCGAAATTTTCGATTTTTTTGGGTTTAGAGCCGCGGCCTATATTCGAAAAAATATGGTAATAAACGTCTTATATCCATATTATGGAACAAAAGGGTAGTTACTAAGTCAACTAGCATCAAATCAAAAATAGACAAAAACAAATATAATGCAAAACTAGAACAATGGCTGAATACAACCTTACCATGCTGGGTCTCTCTGGTCTCGACTGATCCGTTCGCTTGTGTGGAGTCTCATGCTTTAGGAAGCCTAATTCTGAATACCATTTGAATCTCGTGCTTCCCCTTTTATATCAGGGGCCAAAACCGCAGGGAATTATGAGATCGCCCTCTGGTGGCATGTTGAGAAACACCTATTACCGTAATTTTCGGGAGTAACGCCGCGGCGTTTCTGTTATTAAAAGTTAAAAATTCGGGGTGTGCGGCGTATCAGCCACCGCGGCGCTACTACCGGAGATTTTACAAAAAAAAAAAAAGATAGATTCTACATATGATTAAAAATTCACTCCGATCACGATCGAGCATGATCGTTCATCGACAGCGGGTGATTCACTCGATAATAAAGCACTCTTATTATCGACGAATTTATAGTATCGATGGTTTTTATCGACGTTTTCATCGAAAGCCTTTGGAAACATCGATGTATTTGAACAACCTAACCTTCCGCAAATCGCGCAGTGTAATCAGTCATCAACAGGAAATAAATTATTTCAAATAATCCACGCTTTTTGTGTGGCTTTTTGCCCAGAGAGGCCATTTGGCTAATGATCAACTGGTCTAATTTTCGCGTTCGTCAATAGAGGGCAACCAATCAGAATAATCGACGCCCGCTACAGGTCAACCAATCAGAATAATCGACGCCCGCTACAGGTCAACCAATCAGAATAATCGATGCCCGCTATTATGAAACCTGTTGCGATATATAAGGGGTCGCTTTTGGTTTCATGGCAATCAGTATTTGGTTTCAATTTCGACGAGCATAATCTCCCAGTATTTCTCTCTCCAACGACTTTTGACTTTCGACCGTTTATCTTTATTTCATTCCGATTCGGAAACATCGGATTTTGAAGGATTCGACTAATAAAATATATCTTATAAATATTGAATTTTGGTTTGTTTATTGAATTTCTTATAAAACGCGATTATACAAAACGGACCGTGTGTGATGGGAGGGGGGGGGGGTGCGGCGTATCGGCCGCCGCGGCGCTACTCCCGGAGATTTAACATTTTTGATAAATTTTGGCGTGTGCGGCGTATCAGCCGCCGCGGCGTTACTCCCGAAAATTACGGTACATTTACGGTATACATAGCAGGCACAATGGGACAACAATCAGCGCACCAGGAGTACCCAGCATGCCAAGCGTCAAAACAGAGTCAAACAGGGCAAAAAAAACAAAAAAACAACAAAGAAACTATTATAAAATGCTATTTTCTACATATAATATTGAAACAATAGTTTCTACACAAATTAGAGTCAATTAACAGCCTGTAATCATGGATATAATGAGGAATTCTACTGGTATACTTTCGTAACGGTTCACGAAGCATTGCATCGGGCGTTAGGCCTAACGGCCGCATGGTGCGTTCTTCGAAGTGGTTTCCACAGCTCCTTATAAGTTCGCATTTTCTCAATCAGAAATTTGACACCATTAATTCTGGAGAGTGTCATGTAACCCTTTTTAAAGGAGGGTTACAGTAACCTTAAACACTCAAACTAACTATGTCACAGTATCAAAAAGAAAAAGGAATTCTAAGAGAAACTTCTGAGAATGAACAAATAAAGTATGATTGGCATAAAAGCTGAAATTAGACTGGTCGTTTCTTAACCTCTCCCTTCATCCAGTCAATTTGGTATCGCATTACAGTTAATGTTCTCCTAAAAGGTACATATCTCACCGTTTGCTCAAGTCATGACTGAGTGTACACTTATCTGTCTGTATTAGATGAAATCCTGTCATCTCCTTTCAGTATCGGTTGAGGCACCAGACTCTCCAGGATCCTCCGTATTCGCTGTCGCTGCCGTCGTTCATCCGCTTCAATTTGCTTGGTGTGCCTGGCTTGCCGACTCGATACACCGCTAAGCCCATGGTGTTACGGTGTCCCCTCAAGTCTCCCACCAGCGCAGCCTCCCGCCGATCTGCTTTCTCTCGCCGTGCAGTTGAGTAGCTTCCCGAAGAGCTGTGCCATCAAACCCGATGTCGTCCTTCCTGTTGCTTGTTGGTTTTGTGGTTCGCACACTCCATCGCAGCCGTAACTGCCGGCCTCCATGCCGTGGCTGGCCGAGACTCGGTTTCCAGGCGTTGGGTGAACCTTGGCACTTTGCTGTTCTTTACATGGTTGCTCTCGTTGACGTATATTACACTTTTCAATACTATATGACAGTTCAAGTGATAGTCCTTAAGTGTTTTTTTACGTATATTAATTCATCTTTTTGTTTCTGATTTTTGCACTATCAACACCAGCCTCAGCCAATCGGCATTTCAAGCACTTGCCTCCTCACTCTACCGATGCGCAGTAAGAAAAATTTGTTATCTATCTCTGCGCATGATGGCAAACAGCGAACTCCATTGCCAAGGCAACGCCAGCTTATCTGCTAGTTGATTTCCCCTCCTTCCAATATGCTTGCTTTTCTTGCCAAAAGAACAAAGAGCGAGAAGCAAGGCCTAAAACACCGGCCGACTTCTAAAATATTCAACCTTACAGAAAATTAAATGAAGCTGATAATAAATATAATAAATATAGATACTTCTTTCTACTATAAAGAAAGATAGTAAGGCAAAAAAACAAACGTGATTGAGTTTAATTATTTGCACTTGACGAATATTCTACAAATACAAATCGCCCCGCACGTGGTCTATCCTCCATGATAAATTGAACAGTAACAATAAATAATACACATGTTTGGACGCATAGTTCCGCAAATGTAATGGCATATTTTAATATGTCACTTCTTCAAGAGATTTGTGATCGTTTCCACTGTCAATGATTTTCCATAAACATATTGATAAAATATCCTTGAAGCATACCAAATTTCCAGTGGTTCTTTCTCAACCGAAAGAACCATACCAAATTTCCAGGAACTATCTGTGGATAGTTTCTTTGAGTAGAAGTAAGTGCTCTAGTTGAATATGCTACTGGCTTGCAATTGGACTGCACCCACAGCCAGCAAACTTGCATCGACAGACAATACTGTTGGCTTCCGTATATTATAATGTGCTAGGACTGGTGATGATTTCAATGCTTCACGCAGGTTTAGAATTGCATTTTCCTGTTTTGTAGTCCATTCCTAGGCAGTATCTTTGCCTGACAGTTGTTGGAGTGGATCTGTCAAATCAGAGTATCTTGGCACGAATTTCATCAAATAGTTGGTCATGCCCAACAACAGCTGTAGCTCCATTTTATCAAATGGGGTTTTTAATGTAATAATTGCTTCTATTTTTTCTGGACCTTCTGATATTCCACTGGAGGACACCATATGGCCCAAGAAGGCTACCTTCTTCACGTGGTACTTACATTTTTCATAATTTAATATCAAGTTGGCGTCTTGACTTTTGCATATCACTTCCTTTGTTGTCTCTATATTATCTTCTAGCGTCAAACTATGGATCAGTACATCATTCATATTTACTTCAACCCATTGTAGATCAGCGAGAAGTGAGGCCATCTGTTACTGGAATACCTCTGGTGCTAAACACAATGCAAATGGCATGGTTATGTTAGGTTAGGTTAGGTTAGGTTAAGTCAAATGTGTTAAGTTTTCACTGCATCAGCACCATTTGCTGACATCAGTGTCGCTACTTGAACATACGGGTTTTGATCATTTAGCTTAGTGGTGGTTGAATACCAGCTGAACTGATGTACCCAGAATTCCCAGGCTTCTGCCATGTCAGAGTCTGGCATAATGACTAACGGCTTTGGTGGTCTAATTCCATTGAAATTAGTCATTTTCAGCACTTAAGTCAGTAACTCCTACTTACAGTTTGTTCTTTGCCTTTTTTCTTTTCACATTCAGCCACTTTTGACACCATGTTATGTGTTAGCGTGTTGACAATTACTAAAACATTCAGACACTGTTTAATTGTGAACTAGTGTGTGCATTGTCATTGATAACTTCTCTATCTTTTATAGCAGGGCTTTACAAAGTATATAATATTATTATTATTTTATACTGAATTAATTAGAGCTAGTGTTTTATTTTTGGGTGTGTTTCAGATTGTTAAAAACTTAATAGTAGGGGTAAAATGGTGTGACTGTAGTTCTGATTGAGTAGTCATGACTGTTCAGTCTTCTAGAATGGCCCTACAAATGTGCCAGTCCTCATGTTTAACTGAAATTTTGCATTGTTCTGAACCATCTCCAACAGCCATACACTGCTCAAGTCCTGGTGCTATTTGGTAGAAGGACCATCCTGCCTTTCAAAGACCTACTATGTGAACCTGCTGAAATTCCCTTAGCTAATTAAATGGTGAATGGTGACAACTTCCAGGCATATTCCATGATTCTCAGCAGTACTGCACAGCTTAAGCAAAATGCATGTATGTGGTTTCATAATGTCCTAGCAGGCTTCTTATATGTGAAACAAGAACATCTTGTACCTTCTGCAGTTAAAGAGGGTTACTCTATAACATTGAAAATTTGGTCATATGCTAATAATCCTATTCAACTTCTGTCAATGTAAAATCAGCAACATGAAATCACTCTTTCTGGGTGTTATTTTTCTATTGCCAGCAGTGTAGAAATGCTAATAAATGCAAACATATTTGCTAAAATTTTAAGAAAGTGTGAAGGCCATGTGCGATATCCTATTTATGTTATAATTAATATCACACATGGCCCGTCACTACAGATATGACATATAAGAAAGCATATCTGTGTTTAGAGTTAGTAAATGCATTTATCAGTAATATTTGTTTTGTTTTTTTAAATAAAATTGGATCTTTAGGTGGAAACGGAACGAGGGCAGAAAATTATAAAAGAAAAGAGAAAGGGGGAAAAGCTTTTGGGAATTAAAAGCAGGATTAGAAACAATAGAAGATAATGAGTAGAAAGTATAGGCATATTTTATTTCCGAAACTTAGAATACGAACTGATTTGGTAAACATAAATTATTAAATAAAATAGTCAAGGTTAAAAGCTCTCTCATTACAGTTACTACAGAAATGTAAAAATTGCTCAAGTTAAGAAAAATAGGCTTACAGCCACCTTTTGTGTTGAGGATTAGTGAAAGTAGAGTAAGGACAATAGACTTGAAGGAAGGAGCAGGGTTGCCTAGGCAACGGACAATAGAACTGGAATTCGAAGAACTCAAAAACTTGGCAACCAATTAAAAGGAAGATACGATAAGGAAATAAAAAGTTGTTTTTTTGTTAAGATATAGAATAGAGACGAGAAGAGAACAGAATAAGACATATAAGTTTTGCTCTCCTTTTTTATAAAAAAAAATAAAAGAGAGAAAGATGTCAGCGTAGAGATGTTAGTAAAGTATGCAATAAGAGAAAATATAGAAGTGAGTAGAGATGGTAGTCTGATGGAACGATGACTAACAAGTGCAACTACGAGGACGGCGGGCCGAGACAAGACGAAGGAGACCGCCAACACATGCCGTATTTTGGTGTAGGGAAGGTAAGTGGGTGTCATCAGGCGACTTGGTAACAGGTGGCTGAGTTACACAGGCTACACAGCACCCGGGAAGGACGAGGTGCCTTAAGTGCTGGGGTACCCACGGTGTAACCGACCTGTGCTATCCGAGAAGGCATAGCAGCTTTGCAGCTGGGCTGGAGAGGTGCTACGACGCCTGAGGATAGCTGACCAAGCAGATAGAGGACACAGCGCAACCTCACTTACACTCGGCAACGGCTCACGGTTCGACGGAACAGCGAAACCGACAGAGGACCACTGAGTGAGAGAAGCAACTCTGAGAGCTAACGATCAAGTGCTCGTAACTCCGATAAGTACAGCAGAGTATCTACGGTAACTCCGAGAGTACAGCAGAAGTGCTACGAAAGAACAGATAAGTGAAATAGAGTTAAGCAGGTCTGCACGCAGTAGAGCGTTTTTGTGTGATATTAATATAGCAAAAGTGTAAAGCGAGTATTAATAGAGTGCATAGGACTGATAAGTAAAATTAACTGTGAAAGGAGAATACTAGAACTTAAAAAAGTAATTTTTTTTCTTGTTGAGAGAGAGCTATTTGTGATTAGTAGTAAATTTCCTAATTTATGTTATATGTGTATCAGATTGACTAATATGAAAGTAGATAATGAGCAGATTAAATCATATTTTGGTTGGTTAGAATAAAGTTTTCTGTTGCAAATTAATTCTCCATCTATAGCATTCATTGTTAAATATTGCCTAAATAAAAAGTTCCATTAAGATCCTACAAAGCTATCTGTTATGTATGCCAGATCAGTTGTATTACTAAGCATCAGAAAATAGCTATATGGGGAAGGCTGGAACTGAATTACTGAGAGTGTTGTATTTTAAATTTGCAGCATAACCGTATATCATTAGCACGTTAAGTTTAAGGTGAGCTATTCAGAAATAACAAGCGGGCACAACGCAAAATTTTCATTTTTTATTCCACTATACGATCCAATTCTTAAGAGATTTAGTACGATTAAAGGGTTTAATGAATAATAATCCATGGTAAAGAGGGAAGAATTGTCTAGATAGTTTTACTTCTAATTAAGTAAGGACTAGTAGCTGTACAGTTGGTTAAAAGGGGTATATATAAAACTGGTTTCTTTTTTTGACTGAATCTAATTAGTATATTTAAGTGCGGAGCGATCGTGAGGGGTTGGTTTAGGTAAGTAAGGTGTCACAACGTATATATCATATCCTAGGTGCAGTAAGGATCCTTTATATTGGTGTCGGATCAATTAAGATAAGTGAGAAATGAACCCCAAACCTTTGCACCGTCACAAAAGCTTAAAATAATAAGTTTGTCAAATTTTTTATTGCAGATGTTGTAAATATAAGTTCTGTATTTTTTTTTCATTTAGGAATCATAATGCAAATCAAGGAGATACCCCACTGCAAAATCATTCAAGCCTTAAAGAAGAAATTGTCCAAAACTCATCAGATCCTTATGGCTATATCAAGAATCCTGCTAAAAGGAAATTTTTTCAGTCAACTCAATCCATGACTTCTATTTCTGCTGCTAATAAATGGTAAAAAATCTTAAACTAAGCAGTGTTAGTACAGGTAACAGTCCTATTATTAAATATGATTTTTTTTTTTTGATTTAAAAGGGGGCTTGGATCAAATCCAATATTAGAGAAAACCCTCAGCCAAGATATAAATATGCAAGGAGACATGCCGTAATTATCCTTATTAATAGTTAATATCAGGCTTGTCAGAGCTCATCATCTTCAAAATCGATGAGCTGTCAATAATCAATAAAATCTATCAGTAAAACCAATCACCCAGAATATTAATGAGGTATAGCGAATTTCAATGAGATATCATGCATATTTATCTAGTTAGCTATCAATATCATGAATAACAATGAGATATTGGTAAATATTAATGAAAAAATATTATTTATCGATTATTATTATCAACCAATCCCTGAATATTAATGAGGTATAGCAAATTTCAATGTGATATCATGCATATATTAGGCTTGAATATTTAATTAGCAACTCTTTTTTTATCATAGTTACGATTAGATGTCGTTTTTAGTTTCGTATTCTGTCACACCCATCAACTTCAAAATCGATGAGCTGACAATACATCAGCTGTCAATAATCAATAAAATTTATCAATAAATCCAATCAGCATGAATATTAATGAGTTTAAGTGAATTTTAATGAGATTTCATTATTAATTACATGTAATTTAGCTTGGATATTTAATTTGTTACTCTCTTTTTTATCATCGTTACGTATTCTGTCACTAGATGGCGCTCAACCCTTTATTTTTTCTCAAAGATAAATATTCGTATTAATTACTTGTAATTTGACATGAATATTTAATTAGCAACTTTTTTTTATCATTTTTAGAGAACAAAGTTTATTTAATTAACCACAATAAAATAGAGACAGAAGCTTTTAATTTTTTAATTCACCTGTTTATTTTACAATCAAAACTTCTTAAAATTCATTAAGCATTAATTTTTTTTAATTTTATATAATTTTCATTTTTAAATTTCAAAGTATTTTAAGAAATAAAAAAAAATAAATTAAAAAATGATCATTTAAATACAAAAGATAAATCTTAGAAGTTAATGATCAATCAGGACATACGTAATTGTTTGTTTCTTATCAAATAATGACCATATGGAAGAGAACGAATTGCATCATTTAAAATGTATCTTTTATCATCATATGATGACAAACAATGCTTATTTTGTTTACATGTGTAAAGTAAGTGCTTAAAACTGCGAATAACTGTTGAAGAAAAATGATAAGATACTTTGTCTTTTAAACAGCGCAAGTAATGGTTGTAATGCACGTCTTTCTTAAGCGTGTTTCTTTGGACACCTTTACCCGTTTTTTTTAATTGTATTTCCGTAACGAAAGCAATACATTGTGATGGGACGTGTGAGCCATTTACACTTCTGTAATGACTCGCACGCCCCGACACTACAGACGCGCATTCATTAAAATATGATGCGTGCCTGTGTAGTATTTCGGACCAAATAAATAGAAACAAAACATCAAAAATCGAGGTATTCTGTTTAGGCCTTGTTAGAGAGAAGTGGTTGTACAGGCGTGGACTCAAGAAAAACGAAAAAGAAAGAAAAGCAACGGGATTATTAGCATGGAGCAAACGGGAGGCTTTCGAGAATTATTTATTAGAAAATCATTTTAATTTTAAACACTTGGCGGTACAAAAGGTAAAATGCACATGGGCAATGTGAACACGTTGTGCTGGTGTTGCTCTTTGTGCCGATCAATTTTCCCGCTCACGAGCATGTACTCCTTTGTCCCCAAAACTTTTGGCGCGAAGGAGAGAGCGAGTGGGAGGGAGAGAGCATCCAGGTGGGGGAGCGATCACAACGGCAACGGTCACATCCCAAGAGCAACGTGGAGTGCGTTCCAAGAAACGATATAATATGGAGTGGGAGGGAGTGAAAAAAAAAACTGAAAAAGAGAGAGTACCTTAGGAGGAGTCGGAGAGAACGGACGTGTATCTATGTGGAAGTCTGAGCCTTCGTGGATTTTCTGATGAGAGAGCAGCATTTTAAGTAGCTCATGGAGGCGAACGCAAAATAATGTACAAAATTTGCTTTTCTTCTCTTGCTTCAGTCGTAAAGGAAAGGAAGCATGCAAACACGATCCAGCAGCCGAACCTAGACAAGGGAGAACGACTGGACGTTCCGACTACAAAGGGAAATGACACGAGCCGAGCAGTCATAAGTCACCATGGCAAACGAAACCCGGGGAACGCCGGCCAGCGTTGCCGAGGACCGTAGGAGGTGAGTGAGTGCGTCGACTCGAGCATCGGATCTACATGTACGAGTTGGGTACAGCACTCGGCGGGTAGCGGTCGGTGATCCAGGCAGAGAGAGCGAGTGTAAGGGGTGGACCAACACACAGTCCAGCCCTCGCTGCACCGTGAAGCCTGGGACACAATTCTCGCACGAGGGTTGGTGTCGCCGTGAATCTCGGCGTAGATCCGTACGCAGATATCCACAGGTCACGCCACGCAGTTGGAGCTGCGTGTGGTGAGCCTGGTCAGGATATTGTGCGGAGAGAGTCGGTGGCTCACTCACCGTCAGTACACAAAGGAGAACGACTACAAGGAGCATCTAGAAGGGTCAACCACGAGTTGAGGCCACGACGATTCCGAAGCACCGAGCCAGAAGGAGACGAGATAGTGCATGGTAGCAGCCATCACGACAGAGAATACATTGGAGGAACACCGAACGGGGTTGGAGCCTCACTACACGACGGAAGCAGCGACGATCTCTGGCCAGAGCATCAACAACTGACTTCAGAACAGATAAGTGTTTTCTGCGATTTGTGCTTTTCATAACAATCGTAGGTTACAAGTTTGAACTCAGTTTATAGTATTAAGTGACATTGACTACCAATTAGTTTAAGAGCAACCTTGAAATACCATCCAAGTGCGGTTTAATGTGAAACGAGTAAATTTAAATATTACCTAACCGATTTACCGTATTTACTCTACTATAAGGCGATTCGCGTATAATGCGATTCCACTTTCAGAGCCCAAAAAACCAGTAAAAATTTTATCCTCTTGTATAATGCGGTCCCCATTTTTGACTTGTCGCGAAAAATAAAATAGGCAAGAATATACAGGGAAAAAACTCCAATTTTTTATTTTCCAATTTTAAATAAATAAAAAAATCTGTAACTTTACCATTAAAAGCCTTCAAAATCTGATTCATCATCTTCCGTGTCTGCAAAGAGTTCCCTCCACTCTTCTTCCGTCAGCCTAACATCAGTATCCCATTCTTCAGGACTGGCTGTATCTTCTTCGTCGTCCCACAAAAGATGGTCCTCAGCACCATCCATTTTGTTACTGATACTCGTTTTTATAAAGCTCCTCTTCACCATTTTCTCGGGTATAGAATCCCAAGACTCTTTAACCCAGGCAGCTACCTGAGAGAGACTGGGCTTTTCCAGGTTTCCAGCTGGTGTCCTTTCTACCTGATCTGATACCATCCATTCCATCCAGTGCTGCCTCACTCAATCCTTAAATGGTTTGTTCAGAACAACATCCAGTGGTTGTAATAGGCTTGTTAAACCAGCTGGTATGACTGCCTGGCTTGTCCTCGTTTCCGTCAGTTTTGTTTTTATTGGCTGTGTGAGGTGGCTCCTAAACTGGTCCCACACCAGCATTGCGGGCGGCTTCAACATTGCACCTGTTCGTCTACTCCATATCTTCTCCAGCCATAAATTCACACCCTCTTCGTCCATCCAGCCTCTAGTGTGGACATGAACAATCACTCCAGGAGGAAATTTTTCGCGTTTTGGAAAGGTCTTCCTTTTGAAGATAAGCATCGGCGGTAGTTTTGTACCATTCGCAAGACATCCTAGAACCGCAGTGAAATGTGTTTTTTCGTGGCCAGTTGTTCTCACATAGACTTCTTTGTTTCCTTTTGTGTCGATCGTATGGTTACTTGGCATATCGAAAAACATAGGAGTTTCATCCATGTTTCCGATATGCCCTAGGTCAAATGCATTTAACTTCTGCAAACGTATCACAAACTTTTGAAAACTTATTACCTTTTCCAGATTCACCTTTTTTTTTCATTGCTGCTTCCCATGATAAACCCGGGAGCGACAGAAAATGAGCTCGGTCAAGCTTGTAATATTCGTCACATAGTATGCGAAATTGCTGGAAAACTTCAGCTAAAAGTGTTACATCCGATAAGAGATAAAGATCGTGAAAATCTCCCAAATTTTGACAACCCATTCTCTTCCATATTTCTTGCGCGTATGCATACTCTTCGTCGCTTATGTCTTCTCCTTTGAGGGAAGAGTAAAACTCATGTTTTGATGGTAAAGAAGTTTCCATAAATTTTTGAAAGTCTATCATATATTCATAAGGGTAAATTCCTTTTCTCTTTAATATCTCATGATTTTCTGGAAACAAACTTTCTAACAAAGGAAATTTGTCAATGGATTGCACTAATGTGTCTAAACTAGCAGATAGAAACTGACAACTATCAGAAAAACGAAGATGTTTAATTTGTATTGCTATGTATCACTCGGTGTTTTGCGGGACAACTTTAATATTCGATTCATTGAAATAAGACAATGCACGCACGATGAAATGTGAATCATATGATTTAAGATTATGAAAGAAAATAGGCAGCGTCTTCTTAGGTTTGTAAAGCAAATTGCATTTCTGACGTGCTGCTCCACGATACATTCCAGTGATGTGACAGTGATTGCGTATTTTTGTTTCAGAGAGTAGAAAGATCTTTTCACATATGTGACAATGAGTCGTGGATTTGAAATGATCATGAATTTGTAAATTTAGTTTCATAGGCTCTGGTGTTGCTAATTTTGTTTGTATTCATTGTAATCAGTTTCTATGTTTTTAATAAAATGCTCCATGCAGTCTTCTCCCCTATAAAGTTTATTTTTGAACACGTTCCCTTTATGATCTGAGATGATATAACAGTAACCGCAAGGAATGTGATGCTGGGTTTGTTGTAAGAAACTATATTTGTTTGAAGGAACACATGTTTGTTCCTTTGCCAAAATACATTCAAAATCACCATACACGATGTATGGTACCATATATATACCACACACAATATATATGGTATCATATCGATTAAATGTCATTTTTGGATTTTTAGGCATCTCTAAACGTTGAGGTTTATTCAATCGACAGTCTTTCTCGTGTTCTTCTAACCTTGCTTTTCCGCGATACATAGACAAACAGTAGCGGCAAACATCGTGGTTTTTGTCACCCATCCTGGCTAATCGACGAAAATCCAGAATGGCACAATAATGACTGTTTTCAAGCAACAATAAATAAACTTCCCGTTTGCTTGCCATTTTTGATATGTATAAAGGAAAGACTGTTTTTTTTTTCATAACCGTCCACGTTTACAGAGAGATCGTTTTGTTTTTCAAATTTTGGAATGTATGTAATTGGAGTTGGGAATGTCACTCCATTTAAATTGAGTTCCCCCATAAACTGCATGTAATATTCAACATCACTCCATTTAGCATTGAGATGCAATGCAGCCAAGACAGAATATATAAAACAAGAATTGTTGTCAGTTTCCACATAGAGCAATGCTCTCTTTTTTTTTAATTATTTGTCGAGCTTAAATTTACACCCACCACACAACGGTGGTTGATATTTACCAAAATGCACATCGCATTTATCAGTGGACGAGATAGTCCATCCAGATCCATTTTTTTGAAACATACCGAATTTGTTCACCAAATTTTCTATCACATCATCAATAGTCGATGAAGTTTCTGTTCTTAATAAAACCAATCTTGTTCCCGAACACAAGTATAATGGCATCGATTCAATTGTTTCATCAGATTGTTTTTTCTCTAATGTAACTGTTAAACAAATCAAAAACTTAACTTGATTGAGATTCATCATCACAGTTTCAAAAATGTTTTCTAAACTTTTTCTTATTTCTTGAAAATACATGTAAATATCAGTCGTATCGTGCTTATACGTATAAGAATAACGGTGAAAAAAATTCCTATGAGCTGTTCCATGTTGTTGGAAAGAAGGAGCATCATTATCTGTTGAACCGGTTGTTGTTGATGTACCTTCAGAGGGGGGAGGAGAGGAGGGAGCACTTGACAATAAGCTTTGGAGAACTTGTCTCGAGGTCGATGGCACATTATCAAGGATAATGTCTTTCGAGGGGATGAAGATGAAGCAATCTGAGAAGGAAGAAATGAGGTCGAGCTTGAATTCTGCTGCTTATTATTGCCCTGCGGTAAAACTGTGGTTGATGACAAAGGCTCATGGAGAGTTCAGTTTGAGGGACTTTGATGAACAGCTGCATCGTGCGCTTGCAATTCCCTCTTGGTACGGAACGATTGCATGCAAATTAAACAAGTGAATTTTAACGAAATTCCATTTTGCACACCGTGTTTTTTCCCTCGATGGGTCGTTAAATTTCTTTTGTAGTTATACACTCGTCCACATATGTCGCACTTAAACATTTTTTGATCTCTGTGTGAAAGAAAAAAATAATACAAAAATTACGGTATCATCTAATTTTTTATTAATAATGTTTTTTTTTCTTTTTTCATCCTAATGACATTTATTTATTTATTAATAATTTTCATTTTATTAAATTTTGCCCTCCCTGTAGTGCAAAAGAAAAAACAGAAAAAATAAAAAAATCAACACACATTTTTTTTTCTTAAATATTTTACTTAATGATTTTTTTCAGATAAAGATATACATATGCATCTGGATTAGGGAATGATTTTAGCTCGTTCACAATACTTTTAGGTGACAATCCACGACATCTTTTTAATATGTAATAAACACAATAATGTCCACATACGCTGCTCATGTAACTTTGCAATCGTTCGTTATTATAACAAAATCGTCTCTTACAGTTCAATAAATAATTCAAAATGGAGAGTTTGTCTGGCATAAGTCTGTAGCTGTCGAAATATTCTCCACGACTTCCAAGCACAATCCAATGACTGCCTTCGAGATGACACTCATCCAAATTAACCACCAAAAACTCGTTTTTTGTCAAGGTGTGCGAGGTACGTGATTCAGTGGATACACTCCTGCTAATTGTTTGCAACGCAGTTTCAATATTGCATATATTTGTTGAGCATCCTTTTTTTTTTTTTAATTTTCACAAATTACATTTCGTTCTTTATCGATTTGAAATAAGGAATCCATTTCACTGTAAATCATTACGTTAATGTTCTATGGTAGCTTTTCAGCGAAGCGCGTATCGATTCGTAGGACACCTTGTCTAATTAACGATATGTGGGAGTTGTCATCGCCACATCCATCTGGTGTGAAATCGTAGCAGAAGAGAGTATCACCTGTAAATCCCCAGCGTTTATAACTGATCGTGTTTCCACTATTATGATACAGCATGCCCAAGCCAGCAAAAGTATTCAAGTAAGCTAAAGCATAATTTTTATTTTTGAAGTCCATTTCCAACGGTTTTCCATCAATTATTTCTCCATCGATCGATATGGATAAAGAGGAGAGATTATAGTTATCAAAATGCATGGGATTGTCTTTATATGATCCATTGAATGCATCGTGTTTCACGAGTCCGATCGTGAAGGAATTTGTCCTTGGAAAACATTATCGATATGAGCAGAAGTTGTCCCTTGAATTACTGTATGTACTTTTACATCAATCTTCCTGTATGGAAACTTTGCAGTTGCTGTTTCTAAGGCACGGGAATGAGCGAGTAATATGGTTGGTGATGGCTTTACTTTCTTAACGTATAACAATACATCTTCAAATACGATTACGGGCTGAAGTGGATTCGGTACTCCACCATCCAATCCTTTTACTTCGATTGCAAATTCGGGTTTATGAGGAATCAATCTAAATTTGCACGATAGTTGTTCAAAAGGAGTTTATTTTGTAAGCAGGGGTCAACGTGAATTCTTCTGACGAGATCGAGACTCGACTTTCTGCAGAAGCTTGTTGTCTATCGTCTTTAGTCAACCATAGCAATCCAGTTAACATTTAATTTTTTGCATCAAACCTGTAGTTCATAAGCGTCTGAATGTAACTTTTATAGGAATAATCATTGCCAGTGCTAACTTGTTTACTGTTAAGAAATAAATCGATCTGCTTAAATAGTATTTGCAACAACAACTTTCGTGGTATGACAGTTTTGCTCTCGTCTTTCGTTAAAGGAGTGTTTGCATCTTTTTTAATTCTTACACGTGCATGCAATATGGTTTCGGAAAGATTAATGTATTCTTCAGCATTTCCAGGGACAAGAAATTCGATTGTTCCTCCTGATGATAGGGAAGCAGCAGGTCAATACTCTGCATACCTGGATTTTTCAATGGATGTTTGGGTGGGTGGAACAGAAAACTCATCCAATTCGCTTTTTAAACATGTTGGATGAAGGAACGACATGGTTACGAATGATGAAAAGCTCGTAAATGTTGATCTTTTTATCGAGAAATTTTTAAAAAAAGGGATAATTTTTTTTTAATCAAACTATCGTTTTCTCACGAGAGTTTTTTTTCCTTCGTTTAATTTTCTTTCCTTTACTTCCAATGTTGTTTTTATGTTTCCGCCCGCGGCCCTTTTGAATTCTCGTGCTAACGTCATCAAAAATTTCTTTTCCAGTTTCTTGTAATCTTCGTTTGACAGATTCTTTGATGTTTGCTCCTTGAATGATGTCACCTACAACGTTTTTTCCTCTATCGATGACCTTTGGAGCAAAATAACTTGCAGCACTTTTTAAGAAAGGCAAATTAAATTTTCCTAGAGAACTGAAAAGGCTACCAAGTCCACTTCCACGTTGATGAAATCGTCCGTAAAATACAGGTAAGTTGCCTCCGGCCTGATTAATATAATAGGCAGAGTAAGGTTCACAGCACTCCCCCCTCATTTTTTCTTTGGTCTAAGATGCAGTACGCACACCACGTGACCTGTTTGCGAATGGCACCTGCTCTCCCGTGTGCAGTCTTAAGTCTAATTTTAGCATTCGAAACGAAGTTTTAATCACGGGTAAATAATACAAACAATGAAAAGATGCGTACGTATTCTCTCCGACTTGACCTTCTATATTGACAATCCTCATCAACGGTGCTTTGACATCTTCGATAAATTGCGGTGCAACAAGGTCGCAGTATAAGTATACGCTGTCAACTGATTTCAGTGGGTAAGGTCGAACAATTTGACGAGCGATGAGCTTTAAAGGAAACCCTTTTTCACGTAAGAAATACGGAAATTGTCTGTCTTCGAATCCAAATCTTTTAAGGATCGATTTTCCTAGAAACAATCGCAATTTATGATCAACGTCTAAGTGATTGTAAATGATAAATCTGTGATATCGTTCGTCGTAAACCAAGCGTACACCCACTTAGCCAACTTTGGATCCTTAAAGCTGTCAGCGAGCTCACTGAGTAATTTTATAATGTCGGCGTTAATGGCAAGGCTCAGCTCGTGTAAGTTGTTGTAAGTATGAGCCCTGTGAGTGCAATTGAGAGGAATGTCAAATTTGTTTGCTTTTATCGGAGGTTTATTGTATCCGTGAATCATTATACGAGCTTGATCGTCTTCACCACTGGGAAGCAAAGTAAATGCAGTGTCTGTAAATGAATTTGGAAATCTTATTTCTGTTAAGGCCGCTTCATATTCTCCGTGCAGCTCCACTTGTTCGGGCAAATAAGTAGTATAGTTTTGAAGAGTATTATCAGGGAACACAACACTTCAGAGATGAGTTGCTGGGAAGTGTTAAGTAAAAGCCTTCCATTTGTCATTCAACTTTTTGTAGTTCTTGCGCGTAAAACGTTCCGATGATGGGTTGATTTTGGAGATTGCGTACTGTATAGGTTGTTATCTTTTGATTTCGTTTAACTGTATAAACAATCGCCCTGTATAAACAATCAGCACCTCCGTAACTGCCTGGTGATGAAGGGGAAAAATAAATTTGATCTAAAATATTATTTCTTCTTGAAGACATCCCACTTGAGTCGATAAGGCAGATTGGATTTTCTTCGTACACTTCTTTTCTCGACTTCGTCAGGATCGATTAACGCCTTAATTTCTGTCCATCCCGGTTCACCCTCATAAAATGTATTTTCAGGGTCATCGCTAACCATGCCCATGAGCAATCGATCTATTTTCGAACCTGGTACGGGTCGACCTTCATAAATCAATCGTCGATATTTATCCCATGACAATCGAGTGGAATTTAAGACTTTTTTTTTAACTGGCGACTTATATTTTAGAGGGATGCGGTTTAATATTGCTTCGACCTCTGTTTGTCGAGGAAGAGAAGAAGCAACATCGGTATTAGCAATAGGAAAATGGGAATGACGTGGAACAAGATTTGTAAATGAAGGCGATTGACGCAACACGGTCTTGAACCACGAAGCAGGCACTGAAAGATTGAAGTATTCTTTGCTTGGACTACGCTCGAAAGAAGTCACCTTGGATGAAAAGAATGAAGACAGAAGGACTTCTTTTTTTTTAATGTCACTGTCAGCTGACGGTGGCGGGAGCCGTGGCGGAGGCCACGGCGACAGATGGATCAGCGTCGTCTTCATCAAATGAGTCTTTCTCTTCGTGAAAAAATTCATTTTTAAATTTTTTATAATAATTTAATTACTTTTGAGATTATAGAGTTTAGCTTTGGTTCTATCGTCCAGATCATTCCTCTTTAAAATAATTTTCATTTCATTGTCTAATGCATACAATGGCTTTTCGAGTGGATGATGAAGCGTTTGAGGTACTAAGGACCGTTTTTTTTACATGATGAACAGTCCGCCCAATAAGCCTATTAACGGAGGAAGGAGACCTGTGAAAAATCCACCACCCTTTTGGTTAATGAGGTTTGTTTTTCTTTTTGTGTGAATACTTTTCGTTGCCAAACACTTCACAACGTGTCGATACCGCTTCAGTTTGTGCATTTGTGCGCTCGTTAACGATATTCGTCCTTTTAATACATTGAGACAACATTCGGAAAGGAAATTTAAAATATCAGGACATAAGAGGAGTGATTTTTAAACGTGATTTTTTATACTTTTACCAGCTGACAGTTGTAAAATGGGAAAATAAGCTTTTACTTTTTTTGACTTTTTTTTTTCTTTTTCCTTCCTCCTTTTCAGTCTCTTTTCAAATAAATGTACATATGTGCGTCAAAAATGTGCTTCTGAACTTTGTACTAGCATAAACCGACTGAAACTGCGCTCACAAAACTTTCGTTTATAACAAGTGTAAGTCAAGATTATAAAAAATAAAAAATAAAAAGATTTTTTTTTTAAATGTTTATATTATCACTTACAGAATATACATGATTATATATTTTTCCAACAAAAATATAACAAAATAATAAAGGTAAAAATTTCATTATTTAAAATTAACCTCTTAATTAAAGTTTTTAAGACTTGAGGAAATTACAGACACATTATTAAAAATTATTTATGAGCAAAATTTGTGTAACCTTTAATTGTTATTCAGTTCTTCTACTTTATCATTAACGAATTGAATAGAGTCCAAAGTGATGCGAAATTGCGAATCATCCAATAAAATGCTCTTTGTTCCATCAGATTTTTCCATCTTAATCATCATGGTCCCATTTTCATCAACAGAAAACACGATGAGTTTGTTACTTTCATACAAATAACATGGACTCGTTTCCATCTCAAATTGTTGTAAAATGGATTCTAGTCGAGCTGAAAATGCTTTCCATTCGTTCAGTGACAGAGCAATGCTGGACTGCTTTGGTATATATTTACGTGATGAGAGCTCATATTGTCGAACGTGAATTAAGGTATGCTGATTAAATCGATTGACAACTAAAAATATATCGTCTCCCATCGGAACAGAATTTTCTGGCATTAATGGCAGAGGCTCATGTGAAAAATAGGCTTGCAAAGTCATTATTTTTTTCCTCGTGCGAATAAAAGTAAAAGAATATATAAAAAGGAAGAGAGAAAAAATATGCAATCTTCCTTTTTTTTTTTTTGTTTGTCTTTCTCTCATAAAATTCTCGAAAACTTTTTTTTTTTTTTAAGTTATATAAAAAGTTAAATAATAAAATAAAAATAAAAAACTTCCCAGAAAACCGTGAAAGTGTTTGCAGATTTCTTTTCTTTGATCAAAAGCTGCTGTCTGAAAAAAGTTATTTCTTACAAGTATATATAGTTAAAAATTAAAAAAAAAAATTATTTAAGATACCCAATGGCGTAATACATTAAGAACAAAACAATCCCGAGTGATTATTTATTCTTTTTAATTTTTTTTGTAAACCATCTCCCCTGTGTGCTCATTCTCCCTTGATCTAGATAAATTGCATTCACCTTGTAATGGTGTCATCCCCTCAGGGTCCTTCTCTTTAGTGCTCTCTCATTTCCCTCATGCCCAGACAGTAGACAAAAAGCAGAAATAATAGCTGATTTGAGTTTTAACAAAAGGATGAATATTTTCAAGAAAAATAATATGAGAGTATCTTTTATAACATGTGAGTATTATAAAAGAATTCCATCTTATAAAAAACGATATTTAGTATTAGTGAAATGTCTTTTTTTTTTTTTATTGAT
>JAHWFO010037430.1:4315271-4345754 GCA_023313115.1 Rhysida immarginata
GGCTGTACGTGTGGGTAATCCGAGAGTATCTTTACTAGCACGTAACAGTATGTTTTTTTCCAAATAAATATTTTTCATATTTTGGGTTTTTCCTTTCTTAATAGTGTTTGTTTTCTTTATTTAGTGTATTGCTATCGTTAGTTAGGAATTTAGTTTTTACTGCTTTCTAATCGGACTATTTTTTTTCTGTTTTTCCTTTCTTTTAGCATGGTGTGTGGCTTTTCTGCCTTGTTTTTTTTAGCTTCTAATTAGCGTGATGGATTTACTTCTCTGGTCTGCCCCTAACAGTGGGATGGGTTTTCTTTTGGAGCTCACTTCCTTTACTTGTGAGGTTGGCTCTGCCGTTCGGGTTCTGCGCATGGCTTGTCATTAAGGTCTGGTTTTCCCAGTGAGTATCACAGCATGCGATTACCCGAAAGGTTTTGTTAAGCCCCGGAACTTGCGCAAGGTTTTCTTTGCGGAGTTTTTTTTTAGGGAAAGAGACAACTTCGTGGTTTTGGTAGTGTGTTTTTTTTTCTTAAGCTCTGTTTTATGTGCCCCTTTAACTAGATTTTCTTTTTCAGCCGTTATGTCCTTCATTTTTCGGTTTATGTTCCTTGATAAGTCGTCTGGGCCGGTAGGATGTCGAATTTTGAAGTTCATCACTGCTGTGTGGTTTTTTTCGGTAGGTAAATTTCCCCTTGAGCTTAGTTCTCGTTTTTGTGGGTTGGGTTTCCTTTTTCTCTTGGTAGATAGCTGTTAGCTAGGTTTTTTCTTTTCTATTTAATTTTATGTTTTACTTTATTTATTAATTTTTGTTATAAAGAAGCGAATAATTTTTAAAGATTTTCTTTTATTACGCGTGCCCTTTAGCTGTTTTCATTCAAGGTTACTTAGTCGGGATTCTGTGGAGGTCTGAACCGTCTTCCCCATCTTATTTGCTTGACCAGTCATATGGTTCGCGAATTTGGCTTATTCTCGTGAAAATTTAGTTCACCCATGTTGAGCTTTCGCTGTTTTCTACTGAAATAAGAAAAAAAATTTTTTTTTATGTCAAAAAAATTTTTTTTCGGTCGCAAGAGGAGGTTGTTATGTACCGTTTTTTTTTTGGATTTAATCATCCGTGGGTTTATTAGTTTTTTTAACCCCTTTTAAATTGCCTTTATGTTTTAATTTTTGGCGCTTGGTTTTCTTTTGGGTACCGATGTTTGAGCTCGCGTTAAGCTTCCCTCTCCTTCGTTGTGCGTTTCACGTATGCAGCTGAAACCGATCTTCCTGTTCTTTTCTCGCGGGGGGTTTTTGGGTTCGATTTGTAGTTGCGCGGTGAAAGTCAGTTGTCTCAGACAATTGCTAAGTTTTTCTGACACTTCTAGTTTATTGTTATGGAGGTTACTGTGTTCCCCCTCCTTATCTGTTGTATAAAGGGTTCACATGACGCGCTCTGTTCGCGTTGGTTAATAGGTTTTTTTTGTCTCATTTGGGTGGTGCTTGTTTTAGTTAACTTTTCCTCGCGTTGAGGTTTTTCTCTCCTTGATAATTTATTTAATTACTTGTCGCGATTACCGATCCGTTCGGACTAATGTGTAATTTGCGCTATTTTTATTCCTTTTTCTTATTTACAATAGAATTATTTACGCGGTTGAAGGATTTGTTAAATTTTTGCCTCCCGGTGAGTTAAACTATTTAAGTGTCTTATCTAGCTTTGTCTCCGACGTGACAATTTTGACGTTTCATGTCTGTTCGACTGTCGACCCTTTAGTATTCAAAGGCTTGTTGTACTGCCTTTATCTTCTACTTCTCCCGGTCTTGAGAAGAAAGTAACGATCTTATAAAACCTTTTTTTTAATTTATAATTACAATTTTGATCCATGTCCTTTTTTGATGGCAGGAATGTTGGAATTACGGTTTACTAGCTTTGTTTGTACGAATAATAATTTCTTTTTAGATTTCTCCGGAAACTAAATTTTTTTTTATTGTTTCCAAATATTTTTCCTTCAGAAAAGCGAATGTATATTTTCTAGTAGTATTGTTGGAAGTGCGTGCGCGCTTTCTTTTCCCTCCGCCTTTTTTGTGCAATTGTTGTTTAGTTTATTACATTGTTATCAGAAGCTTGTCTTCTTAGAGCGTCACGCTGCTCCTTTTTCCTAGAGCGCGTGTAGATGTGTCTCGTGTCTCGGGGAATTTAAAAAATTAAATAACAGTAAAGAAAATTTAAATTTTTTTTTTTGATTTATCGGATAATTTTTTTTGGTTGGACAGACAGTCTGCTGGCATTGTTCAACCTGTCTGCTTCTCTTGTTCGAGTGGTGGTCAAGGTTGATCATGAGTTGAAGAATTTTCTCTATGTTTAATGACTTTTGGCCTTTCCGTAATTCCCACCAATGATTGTGGTAGGCCCGCTGTTTTCCAGCTCATCACTAATCGTCGACAGTTTTGATTGCTGATAATTGGATTGTGATGTATTCGACGCTTTTGGGTGTTGCTGAGAAGCCGTCTGCGACATCGGAAATGGAATGGATGGTTTCCCTCCGGTTGTCCGGGATTCTGGTGCATCGTAAAATGGTCAGTTGACATTAATTCCAGTTTCCTTTTGTCCTAACTTTTCCGTCGAGGTTTGTGATGGAATGGGACTTCCTGCGGTTCATAAGAAAATTCGTTTCCTGCCCGCCAGTGAAGAAGAAAGTAAAGTTTTCTCTCAGTTAATGACGGCGCTTATTTGATCGCCCTTTGCCTTCTGCTTGGCGTCATGTTTGCGGACTTTAATGTATAATGTGATCTTTGTCTTTTATGATATTTAAAATTTTTTTTTTCCTTGTATTTAATCTTTTTCTTTTCAGGACCTCGCTCTTGTTGACGTCTCCGTTTTCCCTCTCCGATGTCACCTTTCGTTCTTCGTATGCCTTTTCCTTGTTCGTCTCCTTTGCTCGGTTATTATTTGTCGTAGTTCATTGTCTTCTGTATATTAATGTTCTATTAGATTGTATTTTTTTGTGTTTTGTTTTTAGGTATTGTTGGGAGGAGGTTCCTGTTCTGTTTCTTTTCATCAATTTTTTAATTTTGTTTCCTGTTTATCTTTACGGGAGTATTAATTATTAATTTTTTATTCATTTTATTATTTGTATTTTTTTTTAATTTTTCTTTTAAATTTTTTTTTATTTCCAATTTTTATTTATCTGACTATGCCTAAAGTCTTGTATTTTCAGTTTATGTGGCTTTCCCTTTAGCCGCGGATGTCTCGAGATGGTTGGTAGTTACCCTTTTATTGCTTCTTATGCCATGCTTCCATCTCTCTACACTGTCTGCCGCTTGGTGTCGTCAAGTTTGTTCTTCAGCTTGGTTACCGTCAGAGTGTAATTTCTTCCCTGATCTGCTTGGAGCTTCTGGACTTCATCGCTTCGGCTGAGCTTCTAATTCCTTTCGACTTGCTAATTTGTACTTTCGCAAGACTTTATTTTGTATTTATCATTCTCGCATAGTCAACCTTTATTGATCAATTTTTTCTTAAGATTTTTTGATGTAATAAAGGAAAATATTTATTTGGATTATATTTTTTTTTTATTTTTCCCAACTATTCTTACGGGTCTTAATTTGGGGTTTGGTCTTACGGGTAATTAAGTGGAATTGTTTTAACGCTTTGGTTAGTTTATTAATCTTTTCCCCCTAGTCGTACCTTACTTAGTGGATCGTTTTCTGATTCTTTAAGTAAGTGGTTTCGGTTTTTTTTGTTTTTGGGAATTGGGTTTTTATTCCCCTTTCATCAACTGTTTTTTATGAGATTAAGGGAGGGTGGTTCTTTTATCTTTCTATTTGGTGTTTTCTCCTTTTGTTTTGGCTGTACGTGTGGGTAATCCGAGAGTATCTTTACTAGCACGTAACAAGACATACGATTTATAGATCGAGGGAGTCACGGGGCTACAAGGGCTTTCCATTACTCCAACATCTTCCGTTATCAAATGGGAGCTTTTCTGTGAACGTTAACGGCTACAGAGAAGAAAAATAGGAATTGTCATCAGTGAACTTCAAGTCTTGAATAAAAGAAAAGCGATTGACTACTATCTACTTATCTGCATTCTAGGATCCCAGTCGTGGCTTATTTTAATCTTGTGTTGTCGCCTTTCTAGCAAGTTCTCTCTACTAATCGAAATGTACAGAAAAAGGATATTTAAATAAGACTTTTCTACCACAACAGGAATTCTAACAAAAATAACCGTGGCTTTATTTCGCAGATTTTTCTTTCGACAGTGATAATAATTACAACTCAATATTGAACTTCGCTCTATTTACGTTTCTTAAACTTGAAATGTTTACAGTTTATCGCTCACGGTGTCAGTAAACTAAAAAAAAAATATTTTTTTTAACAATAAAAGATGAATTGTATCTTGTTTAATAACATAATAAATTGTGTTAGTAATTTGTGTCCTTCTAGTTTCTCTTCAAACACACAAAGATTGAATTCTATTGTCTTATTATAGTTCCCATTTCTTAAGTAAGTATAGCTTCTTTTATCTTCACTATTTCCTTTCTGTTATTTTAAGAATTTAAGAATATTTACCACTGAATACATCTTTTCTTCAATCATCTCCCCCCCCCCCCCCCCCTTTTTTTTTTTTTTTTTTTTTTACAGGTTTATGCAGCTTTAGTCTTTACACTGTGACGTGCCAAGGGGGGGTGGGGAGGTTCTATTATTATGGGGTTCCAAAATGTAACCTTCTCACTCACCCTGACACGATCACGGGTTCTTGGGACCTGTTACGGATTTAGCTGCAACGCATTTTGAAATAAATGCCATTACACCAAGAGTTATGTTGCCATTATTTATTCATTATCTTGTAAATTACTACTACCAACTATACAACAAATCAGACATTATATTTACTAGGGGCCCCTGTTAAATTAATCTGTATCCTATTCCTAATCATACATTCCTCGTCCCCTTGGCAGTGTACTCTCACTTCTGACCTGCCTGTGGCTTTGCAAGGTTCGCTCTTAAGTAAATGATATTGTCACTACAAGTGTATGCATACCACTGGTGCCCCAGAGTCTGTTAATGGAATGAGATTGTGTTCCCTTGTGACATATTACCGGACCGTTGACGTACATGAAAACGTCGAGTGCACCTTTTTTGAACAATTAGAAGGGAGGCCACATTAACCCTTCCTGTCAAGCTTAGACCAACAATCTCCATTCCTATTATTTCTACTCATGTGGAGGACCAGTGCTAAAAATGCCAAAACAATACCCAATTTACATTTCCCAACTTAATTATTAACAGCTGATCACTTGTGCCACCTTACACTCAGAACATATTTTACTAACTAGTAAAGAGTAACTAATATTTCAAAACAAATGGGATTCCATAAGGAACAAATCTCTTCAGTTCATTACTTATAATTAACATGTCTCAAGGGAAGAAGTTCTGCGATCGTGAGTGATTAGGCTTACGGTTACCTAGATCGAACTTAGTTTACTTACACTTATTTGATACTCTGAAAATGAACTAATTGAACATTAAGAAGGGACAAGTGACTTTAACTTTATATTGTCTTAAGGTTACTGTATTCCTCCCTTATAAAAGGAATACACGATGCATTCTGCATCAAAGAATTAAATGAAATGTAATCAAATGTAAATTACTGATTATCTTTTGTAATATGTAACTTGCATTTTTGTTGTTGCTTAGGCCTATCTACTCTATTGAATTTTTTAATATAAACATAAATTGAATTGTGGATATGATTTAACAAAATCTTATCATTGAAATAAGCCTTTTTGAATAAGATAAAAACTTTCGTATGAAGTTTGTTTGTATCGCAATAAAATTACGATTTCTTTTGTACTATTTGTTTCTCCTTATTTTCCTCATTATTGACCTATCTTTCTATCACAACAGAATACGAAACTAAAAACGACATCTAATCGCAAATATTTACCATTATCTCATTGTTATGCATGATATTGATAGCTAACTCGATAAATAAGCTTATGCATAATATCTCATTGAAATTCGCTATACTTCATTAATATTCTGGGTGATTGGTTTTATTGATTGATTTTATTGATTATTGACAGCTCATCGATTTTGAAGATGAGCTCTGACAGGCCTGATATTAACTACTTTTATTTCATTAAACATAAAGTTTCTCAAAAGAAGTCTTAATTAGTCCATTATTAAGATGACTTTTTTTTTATTTTTTTATTTTACCAGACACCAGATGTCAGCACGAGACTTAAAACCTTCCAAGGAGGTAGAGTTTATGTAGACACCAGATAAAATTTTCACATTCCGTTCTGTTTCTCTTATTCTACTGATCATTGTTCCCCCTGAATTCAGGTTTCAGGCTGTCCATCTACACCACCCGATAGATATGTTTACTTAAAAGATGATTTTCATTCTCATTCTAAACCATCTTGCGTGGAAGAACGGCATAAGAAAGTAAAGTAGTAATGGGGTCAGACACATTAAAATTTTTAAGAACATAAAGTGTATGGATTAAATAAATCATATAAATTTTTTCTTCTTAGATTTCGCGTTCACATAGTTGTCATGAATATCATCGAGGATCGTTACCAATGCAATATGCATATCCTACTCCAGTATGCTTTAAACCTGCCAGTCATCTTACTCCTTCACAGTTAGCCTGTGTGACAGCAATGGCACCAAATATGGTAACAACATTCTTTTAGATAAAGAACCATAAGTTGTGCAAAAAATACATTAATCATAACTAAACATTAATCAGTTTGAATCCCGCATTAGCATGTATATTTATGTATGCCCTTTCAAATTCACATTTGGCCAACATGGATGCTTATAGGCCAAATTTCCCTTTATTAAATTAATCAAATTATCTATGCTTTCTCTAAGCATGGAAACTTTGGAGGAGACCTCATCCCACAGTGGATAGATAATGGTTGTAAATGATGATATATCATTATACTCTAATTGTTGCAATAAATTAATATAAGCTAGAACTAAAGTACAGAGTGAGTCAAAAGTCGCTGTACAGCCCGTCTTTTCGAAACCTTGCAGGAATTGAGAAATCTGAATATTCCAGTAAGGTATGGTTGAGGTGGTCTATCTTTTACAGTATGCACCGAACATGGCCGCCATCTTGAAATCGGCCATCTTGAATCTAAGTCAATTTTTTTAAATGGAAAGTGGTTCGTGTGATACATCAAATAATATCAGCATTTTCTGACAATTTCATTCCTGTAAACAGATTTGAAGTAGCAGTTATGGTTCAAAAGTTACAACACATTTTGTTTCATTTTGTAGTAAGTAACTGAAGATGGCTTTGACCACAGAGGAGACACATTGAGGTCATTTCGATGTCTGGAGAAGGAAGTTTCCATGTCATAGCTGCAGACTTTAACAACCGGCACCCAGAAAGACCTCCAATTTCACACAACACTGTCAGGTGCTTAATTAAGAAATTCTGAGAAACTGGGACTGTGGTTGACAAGGCATGGAGTGGCTGTCCAATAAGTGCTACTGACGAGACAATCTCACCAATAGTTTTGGCGTCCTTCATCAAGAGCCCACAACGCAGCACACGACGTTTGTCAGCAGAATGTGGAATCAGCCAGTCATCGATCGTACGATTCCTTCATGCTCATCAATGGCATCCATTCAAGATTCAGATTCTTCAGCACCTAGCCGTATCCAGTTTTGCACAAGGTATCTCCAGCAACGCATCGAAGAAGCGTGTGCCAGCATTTCTGCGGAAATTCTTCTGCGAGTGCATGACGATTGGATTCAGTGCCTTCAAATGTGTCTTGACAAGAGGGATACCATGTTGAACACATTAAATGACTGTCCTTTATGGAGAACAGCCCAGCTTGTAATTCCAAACAAAATGTGTTGTAACTTTTGAACCATAATTGCTACTTCAAATCTGTTTACAGGAATGAAATGGTCAGAAAATGCTGATATTATTGATATATCACATGACCCCCTTTCCATTTAAAAAAAATGACTTAGATTCAAGATGGCTGATTTCAAGATGGCGGCCATGTTCAGTGCATACCGTAAAAGACAGACCACCTCACCCATACCTTACTGGAATATTCAGATTTCTCAATTCCTGCAAGGTTTTCGAAAAAACAGGGTGTACTGTGACTTTTGACTCTCCCTGTAGTAGTTATGAGATAGAAGCTATCTATAAAATATACCATGCTAATTTTTAACCATAAAATGAAATAACACCTAGTTCACAATAATTTTATTGTTGTTTAGAGTTATATCGTTTAATGGTTATTTGTTTATCCACAGTGTTCCTTCCTTTTTATGATGCTAATTTTGCCATTTTTCAATCCCTTCTCCCTTCTTCTTATGCTTTGTCATGATCTGTTGAATGACAATTTCTCATCCCTCAATTTCTATTTTTTGTTAAGTTTCAAATTAAAGCAACTTTAGGGGCCATCCATAAATTACGTCGCATGAATTTCATGATTTTTGGACCCCTCCCCAGTCCTTGTCACAGATGGTCACATATTTTGCAATTTTAAATTTAGAAATTATTAAATTAAAACAGCACTCCCAAAATTATTTATATATTTCTATTTAAAATCTTTTTTCATAAATTCAACAAGAAATCAAGCATTTTAGAAAATTTACAAAACAACCAATCAAATGAACGATCATAATTTAATCATCTTGTGTCCATGGACTTTGAATCCATTCTTTTATACAGGGTGACCCAAATTTATCCAGTATAATTGTTCAGGAAAATTGTATGGTTCAAATGGAACAAAAAATGCCCTATTAACATTACATCTAGTTTCGATCGTGTGTGAGATATCGACGTCTGAACGATCCTGTCTTCCTTAGAACTTAGTGTACCCTCAAAAACACCTCCCGATGTGGATGGCACCTATGAGGAAATGCATCCGCGTACAACCTGCTGGCTTCTGCAGCGTTACCAGCAGCAAGCCGATAGTAAAAATAAATGTCCGCAAATTCTTCATTTAATAAACGGTATAATGAACTTCGATGCTGTGTTGCACACTATGAGCAACTGCTCAAAACAACCGCTAAGTCAATAAAATACCTTTCACACATGTTACAAGTATGACGATTCCTGTTCCTGTTTGGCATATACAAAACAGGAAGAGTACATTTAAGAATAAATACAGGTATTGGACATTGAAACTGAAACACCTTCGCAAATAGCACTGGATACCCCCAGGGCTGAATAGAACCTTCTGCTAGGTAATTAATCGTATGCATGTCAATGAATCACGTGTCAGAGTTCTTGGTAGTCACTCCAGTAGAAAAGTTCGATAGTAAGCTTCAAATTGTCTGTGCAGAGCACTATAATGGGAGACATATCCGACTTCAAAAGAGGGCAGATTGTTGGGGCGCGTCTAGCAGGTGCATCTGTGTCCAAAACTGCCACACTTTGTGATGTCTCACGTGCTACAGTATCCAGGGTGATGTGTGCATATGAACAGGATGGACGAACCACGTCCAGGAGGAGCAACTGCAGGGGAAAACGGAAGTTGTCGGAAAGAGACGTCAGGACATTGACCAGGATTGTTGCATGAAAGCGGAAAGCCACCGCAGCAGAAATCACCGCAGAAATGAATACACACCTCCAGGAACCTGTGTGCATGAAGACAATCAGTCGTTACCTGCATAAATCCAACATCCATGGCAGGGTTGCTATACCGAAGCCTTTCATCAGTACAAATGCCTCCAAGCGGGTTCAGTGGTGCCGGACGCATAAAACCTGGACGTTGGATGACCTCAAACGCGTCATATTCTCGGATGAGTCCAGCTACACTGTCTTCCAAACAACAGGGAGGGTATTCGTCTGGAGGAGCCCGTCTGATGCCTACAACCCAGACTGCTTGGCACCCACAGTCAAACACGGAGGTGGATCAGTAATGGGTGGATCAGTAATGGTCTGGGGTGCAAACTGTGCAGGACCTCTACCGATCCTTCCCAAGACGTGTTGCTGCTGTGCTGGCTGCCCACGGTGCCCCAACACCTTATTAAATAAAGATTTTGGATTTCTACCAGGTGTTTCAGTTTCAATGTCCAATACCTGTAGATAAACCTACGTTTTTTCTAGGAAAAGACTCTAAATAAAAGAAAATAGACAAATGTCGATATCTCACACATTATCAAAACTAGATGTACGAGGGCGTTTAAACAATATAAATCTCGTAATGTTTATAGGACATTTTTTGTTCTATTTGAACCATACAATATTTCTAAACAATTATGCTGGATAAGTTTGGGTCACCCAGTATTATGAGGACGGTCCGATAATTAAGGTACAGGTCAAATTATCCATGACATATTCAAAGAAACAAATGTCGACACAAATGTCATGTATACTACAAAGGTTTGTTTATATTTCAACATAGTCGCTGTGAACATTCAAGCATTTGTCTCAGGGCTTCACCAGTTTAAACATTCCTTCATGGTACATTTCTTGTCCCAAATTAACGAGATATTGTCGAACTTCAGCTTGCAATGCTGTGCCGTAATCCCCTTAACGTGTGACGTAATTTATGGATGGCCCCTTATAGACGTGTGCTCTAAGGATTAAAAATGGCACCCCGGAACACTCCCCATCTCATATACGACACGGGGGGGGGGGAGTAAAATAATAGATCGAAGACTGGAACCTCGGGGAAAGGGGAGTAATAGAGTGTGACGAAATGTGTGACCCCAATGTGTGGGAGTCACACTTGTCAAGTAAAGAAACAACAACACAAGTTCTACTTGGAGACAAAGTAATAAAATGGTTATTTTATTAAGTACACAAGGAAAGTAGAGAAATACAAATAATTTAATTCAGAAAAACTCGTATCATAAGATTCTATACAATATACATTCACTACATTAAGAGGCATCTAGTACAAAACAAAAAGACAATTAAAGAGTAATACAATCCGTTAAATTCAATAAATAAAATACAATATAAAGTATCAACTAATAATCAGTACTTATAACCAAAACAGAAGACATCATGTCATTCCCAAGATTACAAAAACCAATGAGGCTTAACCAAACAATACAAAGTCCCATCCACAGATGAGAACACTAAAAGGGAACAAAAGAACTTCCCACCACTAAACACACACAATAAATGTGTGGAATGATAAAAAAATAAACGGAATCGTACTGGACTCAAGGGTCCCGACTCCTAACGTAAGTGTTCATTGACAAGATCCAAACCCAAAGGGAATAAACAGACCACCAATAGTCTAAACACAACCTACAATACAAAGTGTAGGATTCAAACATTCCCCACAATCTGTCAACAACTGAACAACCTACTACAAATAAATGTAACATTAGCGAACAACCAACAGGTTGTCGAATCACAAAAGCATTCACTTACAAATAATCATAAAGGGTTAACCAACCCCTCCACCATAGTCGCTGCCCAAATGTAAACCTCCCGCCACAAGAATGCCATGACGTGAGGAAAACACTGTCAAAAAAAAAACAAACAAGCAAATTAAATAAAGTCTATAACATCAATAAATAATTCTAAGACAAATCAAAACAACAAGCTCAACCAGTGCTATGATAATTTATAAAACAAACCGAATGAGGCACCCAACAGACAAAGCCCACAAAGGCCTTCATAAATGAAGGTCTATAAAGAAATAATTAACATGCCAAAATTAAGATTAACCCACATGCCTCCCACTACAGAATTACCATGGCTAAAATTACAATAAAATACAAAAAACACTTGAAATAATATAAATAAAACTTTTACAAAACAAAAGCCATAGCTTAAAGAAAGGAATGTTCAAATTTACAAAAAGATCTATTTACAAATTCAAGACTTCATAACCTGACTGCTGATTACGGAAAAAATAAATGACGGGCCACCAGTCCACCGCTGAAGAAGTCACTTCACCGCACTCATGTCCGAAGAAAGACGTGCTAGTGCTGCGACGCCACTAAACACAGTCAGATGAAAATTATCTTGAAGGCAAAGTCCTTTCCACGAAGACAAAATGACGGTTAACAAGCATGGAGGAAGGGGAACGTGCTTGCTGCAGACGAACGAACAATGACGGCGAATGCAGGAGAGAGCTTTGTAGGCTAGTACCAGACCAAAACTAGGCCTGCACAAAGATAGACAGAGCTATCAATGGCTTCTATCTCCACGGCCGCACTGGCGTTGACATCACCCGGGAAAGGCTTCCTCCAACAGCAGGGCTGGTCGTCAGGCACTTCATACATCCATCAGCGTGATATTGTTGCAGTCTGCCCATGTCAATAAACCTGATGCATCACCTTTTTTATACACAAACTGATTCTGGTGCTGGTTGAATCTTGTGCAGAAGCAAAGGTCACTCTTGGTAGGTTCTGCACCCGAGATCAATCACTGATTGGCTTCCCGCCGACTAGGATGCTTACTACTCGGTCTGGGCTATCCAAATGCCATCTGGTGAACACACTAAAGAAATTACAACACAAAAAGCAAGCCAGCGCTCTGAAACACATCACAAATGAAGAGAACACGGAAGAAACGGAGCACACAATCTAACAAAACTGAACCACACAGCCAGGTAAAACAAGAATCAAATAAAGTGAACAGACCAAAATAGGTAAGCTTACTGAATAAACAAATACAATAAAAAAAATTACAAAAGAAAAAACAGTAACCATGTGATGTATCATCACAAGAGAAAGGGGCCAGATAAAAGAAATGCCGCCTGTTAGAAAAGTAAACGAAACTTTTAGGAAATAAAGAAAAGATAAGGAGCTATCCCAGAGTGTTAAGGTATGACGAGAGGTAGAAAAAGAAAAAGATATCGTATAGTTGGCAGCCAGCAACGAGGAAAGACAGTAAGAGTCTCCAAAGTGCAAATGTAGAAAAAGCGGCGGTGAGAGCTGATGATGATGCGAAGCCGATACTAGCAAGTAGACGGGTGTGAACGACAGCAACAGATGGCGTGCTGTGTCAATCGTGCGGCCGACAACCGACTAGCGGATGGGTACCTCTCAGCGGGTTAGAGTGGGAATAAAGAGTCTTGCGGGTGCTTTAGCAAGGCGGCTTTATAACTCTAAGCTGAGGACGGCCAAATCCAAGAAATCCATCGGAACACCACGTGGATCAACACTGTATAACAACCGGCAAGGAACTGTGTGTAGCGACCGTCAACAGGCAGTTGGTGATAGCAAAGTTCAGCTGAACCAACGGTGGCAGCTACATTCTACAGGAAAAAAAAAAAAATACTGAACTGTTACAATTGGGCCCTCGCGTATATATAATTCAAGTGCCAAAGCTCGCACGTGGTTTATGTAATAAGCAAAATTAGTAATTAGACATAAGACTTTCTACATTCACAAGAAGGTAGAACTGTTAACTAAAATAAATTATCAGTTTGGAGCATGTGCCTAACTTAAATTGTTTAAATTTTCCTAAGAAACATTATGCTTAAATGAATGTATTAAATTAGAATTACAAATTTATCTTAATAGAGAAATAAGAAATTTCATGGAATTTATTTAATTAAGAAATGGATGTTGTTTCACATCAAATTGCGTTACTTTCAATTGTCTATATATCGCATTTATTTAATTTGCAATTCTAAATAGTTTAGCCATTAATTGTCAATATATCTCATTTTATTCTATAAAATAAATCAGTATATCTCATTTTAGCATTGTAGTATCTTGTGTTTTATCCTGGTTGGTAGATAAAAGGGTAAACTGATTAAGAGGGAGAGACTTAGCATTTATTTAGTAATATATTAGAATCTTGTTAAGTAAATTTCACTATACGATTACTTATTGGCCGAGTAAAACAAAAGGGACGCCCTGGAACTCCTCACCTTACCTTGAGGACACATCTCCAGCTATGAATAGTATAATGCATTATTCCTTCTAATAAAAATATGTTGTGTTCGCAATAACAATTAAAAGAAATTTTAGATAAAAGAAAATTAACGCCCTGTTAAGATTACTCCCATTCCCCTTTGTTGCTACAAGACCCTGCGTGTGATTCACTGAATAAAGATACCATTAAACTTAGGTAAGATAAGAATTAAACATTTTTATTTACAATAAATGATAAACTTCAGTTACATAATTAAATTACTTAAAAGTGTGGTTAATGAATTAGAAAAAAAAAGTTAAAATAAGCGATAAATACATTGTGAAATGGCTACAATCAAAACGAGGCTCTCTCCTCCCTTCGGAGTTTAATGAAATGCCGAAATCAAGTTTTAATAAATTAGAATTCAGAATACTAAAAAAATATCGTTTGTTCTGCTGTTAACATCCATTACTTATCTGTCTGTTCAATCGGTCCAATTCTCTGATGTTTCTTTACACAGATAGACAACAAGTTGCCGAGTCACAACTCCGACGGGTTGTTCTTCAACTGATTGTTCCCGCCTCAACTCTCTCGCTGTCCCTGCGAGGGCCCCATCAAGGCATTTTCTTCACCATGCATCCGCCGCCCGGAATTCACTTTTTGTCTGTCTTGTGCACTTTCCGTCATTCCACTACGACACCCAAGGCTGCCACTCGGTCGTAGTTGTTTCTTCACCGTTGTTAAGCCTAGGGAGCTCTTCTACTCCCTTACTTCAGCCGCCCATCATCCACTGGTGTCCGCATGTTTGCTGACCACTGCCACCAGGCCATCCGCCCAATGCGAGCGCTTGCCTGCTCGCTTCTGCTTTTATTGGATGTGTTCATTGTCTACCAGAGAAAGAGATTTTTTTGAAGTTGTTCCCCTTTTTATATGCTTGTTAAGACCTTTACGTGGGAAGAGCCTCTGCCAATCCTCCTCTCGCTTACTGTATTCCCCTTTTTAATAAATTTGTATGGGATTCTCTGATTGGTGAGACTTCCCACCAAGTCACCCTTTCTAATGGTTCTCCGCCCAATTGACGCCTCGCGTTGCTCTTGGCAACTGAGCCTCGGGAGCGGGAACTCCCTCCCCTCCTGCTCTCGAATCGAGTGGCAAAAAAATAAGAAAAAAAAATACGATAAGCGAATTAACAGTTTATAAAGTGTTGAAATATAGCTACGATTACAATAATTGTGATAGACATGTTTATTCAAAAAACAAAACGACTACAGAGAATTCAATGGTGAGGCTATATGACGTAATGAGCTGAGAAAACTTGCTTTAACGAGGAAGGTAAAGCAAAATTATGCATAAATTAATTAATAAATACTACGCAGATTCACATAATTATGTGTGTATCTGCTGTGACAAGCATTGGGTCGTTACAACAGAATTAATAGTGTGGGGCATTTTGTCTATTTTTCCGATTAGGCTAGGGGCTTTTGTCTTTCCGATTAGTCCATGGGGCTATTGTTCTAGACTCACTGCATTCATACAAAGTGCGTCTAGAAAATTGTCCAAGAATGTTTTATAAATAAAGCTAGTACCGTTACAATGAATATTTATTATTACATACTGTAAATAATGATTGTATCATTTCGAAAAATAAAATACATGTATTATACAGGGTGATTACAAAAGAACTTCACACTTTTAAAAATTTATTACATCAAAGCTATTCAGAATATAGACACACCACATACGGATTCTTAAAGAAAAACTCTTGAAGTTTATTGTGACACAGTTAAAGATGTTTAATATACCCCCCTCTCATGATACAGCATACATCAATGCGGTAGTCGAATACGTCCAAACCCGCATTAACATGTCTCCACCAATCCCACGTATCGCTACCGTAATGCGTTCTTTCAGCTCGTCTAGGATGGGGCACCTCCACATTGGAAGACAGAGGTGCAGGAATTTCTTGATGCCACTCTCCCACAGCGGTGGATTGGTCGAGCAAACAATAACCTGGAACTTGCAAAGTGGCCACCACGGAGCCCCGACCTCACACCTTGTGATTTCTTTTTATCGGGGTGTGTAAAGGACAAGGTCTTCACCCTACCCCTTCCCCGTGACCTAGACAAGCTGAAAGAACGCATTACGGTGGCGATACGTGGGATTGATGGAGACATGTTAATGCGGGTTTGGGACGAATTCGACTACCGCATTGATGTATGCTGTATCACGACAGGGGGGCATATTGAACATCTTTAACTGTGTCACAATGAACTTCAAGAGTTTTTCTTTAAGAATCTGTATGTGGTGTGTCTATATTCTGAATAGCTTTGATGTAATAAATTTTTAAAAGTGTGAAGTTCTTTTGTAATCACCCTGTACTATAACGGTATTGTTCTGGTTTTTGCTCAAAATTTAATAAAAAAAACTAACACTTTTAAGTAAATTTGTAACAATAAAGGGGAAAAGCAAAATAAGATTTCATTCTTGTCTATGTTCAAAGCTAAATAACTTTTATTTTTTAATAAATGGCTGACTGTACTAAGACTTTAAATTTTGATATAACAACTAGATATTAACGACCCGACTGAAGACGATGTGGATGACGAATATGAGATTGACATGAGGTCCATGACAATTTTCATTAACTCTTTGGAGAGCCAGATGGAGAAGCAGCAGCTAAGTTTGATGGTTTTTCCACACAATGAATTTGTTACTATAAATTTAATCTTGTAATTCTCAAAAACTTCTTGTAATAGTTGTGTTCAATAATAAATTTTTTTTTCTTAAGTATTGCCTTTTTTCCTTTATTGCCTCGGTTATGTGCGAGTTACGCTGTTCTTCTATATTTTGGGGTCAAAAATCGGGGATCGGCTTATACACAAGTATATATGGTACTTATTCCTTAAATGAAGCCGCAGTCAAAATGAAACTGAAACTTTCATGGCACAGCTCGATTAGCAATTGTTCGACATGTTGAATTAAAGCCCCTGTTTCCCTGTTGGTCTCTTTATTATCACATCATTGTTATTTCCAGGTCTATTCCCCTTGCCATATTTTTTCGAAAATACGCCACAGCTCTAAACACGATAAAAAAACGAAAATTTTAGGTGTGTGGCCAAAAATAAGTGTGATGTAATATTTTTTTTTTTTAATTAACAAATCATTATTGGTAATTGAATAGAACAAAAAAGATTGAATTACTTTGTTTTAGCGTCCCATAGTAATTTTATTATTTAGATAACCATCTAAATTATTTTTATGTATTTAATGAAAATTATATAAAGATTAATGAGAAGTGTAAATAATAATAGTAATCTCATTTTACTGAACAAGTGTAACTTTTATTTCATCATTGGCGGCCATGGTTATATCAACGAACTGCTGACCAATAGTGATGGAGCATTCCATGACAACAACACCACATCTTGGAGCAATAAATGTAATCTGTGTCTTGGAGTGAGTGGAGTGGCCTGATGAATCGCCGACAATAGCTTTAACATGTGAATTTTATAATAATTTATGAATGAAAATGTATGTAACTGGTTAATTATTGTTCTGAAGGTTAGGTTAGGTTAGGTTTTTATCAGATAATTTTTCCTGATCTGCGATCAATCTACCCTTTCAATAAGTATAAAGTGTAACAGAATTTTCCTATAAAAAGATAGAAAGCAAATATAAAAGAAAATGGATATATGGATGCATTGGCCACAGTATAAGAAATAAACTTATTTATAAAAAATAAAATTTATTTCTTATACTATGGTATTGGCTATCGACCAAAAATCATTAGCTTACGACTTGATTGATGCTACTCCTCATCTACAATTGGGGGAGGGGGATTATTAATAAAAGAAAATAATCTGATTCTATTTTACTATAAATTTTCTATAAATGAGTACACCACCTTGCCAAAAAAAAATGGAATACTCGCTGAAGGAAGCATTTTTACACTTCAATTCAAATGATTTCCACAATTTTATTATAACTGAATTGAATATTTTTGTTAAACAGAAACCTGCTTATAACCCTACTTGAATATGTATAAGAATTAAAATACAGAGCTGCTAACTCACCCGATAATGGCGGGAGACTCAAGATATGTCTACCACTTCCCACCTCCCGTTGCAAAAATGTCAATTATTGAAATTGTAAAATTAAAAATTCGATTAAGGATGCTCTTTTAGACCTTTAAAGTTTAGTTGAAAAATATCCACCTTATCTTTGCCATGATTCGCTATATTGAAATTACGTCACTTATCTACTGTCTTTCCTGGATCGTCATGGCATGAGTGATTGAATGCGAAAATTCTGTTTCTACTTACACTACGGGTGCTTCTGAAAACACTCGAGCGCTCATTTTTAATCACGTGACTGTTTACCCCTGATCGCCCACACTTTATTACAACCACCGAGAAAGAACGTGTTTCTCGGTGGTTTTGGCTCTATTCACTCGCCCGTGAAGTTTTTTGACAGCCCCAAGGACATTGAGATAACAGCCCGATCAGTAAATAGAGTTAACTGCCACAGAAACTCGTTATGCTTTCAAACTTTCTGTTTTAAGCATAGTTATTTCTTATTTATTGTCCAATATTATAATTTGGTGGGGATTTGTTAGATTTCAATGCATTTATTCTTTTATATGACAATAAGTACGAGTGTTAAAAAATGTATGTATGAGAGCGCACGTACAACAAAAACGAAATTTTAAAGAAAATTCGAAATCTAAACCTAATTAGAAAAATTTTAAAAAGCAAACTCTATAAAACAATCTTCGCTTTTTTCTTCAGCTCCTTCACCCTTACTGTGTATCTTGACCTGTTCTGTGCATTCAGATTCATTATAAAACTATAAACCGCATTGGGAACAGACTTCGAGGTGGGATACGCTTACAGTGTCGGCCATTATTGCAAAGCGAAAGCAGTTAAAGTGAACGAGGCAGCACAAAGTGATCAGGATGGAAATAAGATCATGTTGCTCCTGAGCATTGACAACACGATGATGAGATCGGGGAATTTTTAGATGCGCCAGTGTCGAGTGCTCTGTCATTTTTAGATGGGGTGCTCACGTTGATCATGACTACTCACGTTCGATCACGACTGGAGAGTGTTTTTAGAAGCACCCTATGACGCAATGGCTGAAGACAACATTATAAAGGAAAATCTCTGAGAAACGTTAAAAAGTGTGAATGCAAATGGAAGGAAGATTACAAACCAGCTTTTCCAGTCATTTCGAAGTCGGATCATGGAGAGAAGTATTTTTTTTTTTGCACTATTTGTTCGATGCATTTGTCATTAACTCATGGCAGGCTAAACGGTATAAAAAACACATGTCTGAACCCAAACATAAAACATTAGCCAAATCTAGATTAACAACTGAATCACTCTCTAACTTTTTTGCTTCATCCAAAGATCTTTGCACCATTAGAGCAGAAGTGTGCTTTTGTTTATTCATTGTTGAACATAATTTACCCATAGCAGCGGCCGATCATACAAGCCAGCTGTTGAAAAATTCTTTCCCGGACTCGGAGATAGTGAAACATTACTAATGTGCACTAACCAAAACTACTGCTATAATTGAAGAATTAGCACAATATTATATGCAGCCTTAAATAAAGAACTTGCAAAATGTAAATGGCTTGTTTACTTTAGTAACTGATGGTTCTAATGATGGTTGAAACAAGTTATTTCCCATACTAATTAGAAAATTTCATGAGTCAGGAATGATAAAAAATTTTCTTCTTGGTATTTGTGAAGTGAATGAAGCAACAGGGCAAAATATTGTAAATGAAATCAATAAATATGTAATAAAGCCCGGTACTTTGGAAGAATTTCATATCATTTGAAACTGATAATGCGAGTGTAATGGTCAGGAAGCAAAAAGGTGTTTTCAAATTTTTGCAAAGCTATTCACCAATATACAGGGTGTTCCAAAATGTTTGACAACTTTTAATCATTATATAAAAAAAAATTACAGATAGAGACAAATGGTTTTCAACAATTTGTTTATCAACTCAAAAAGTTTTTTTGATATATTAGTGAAGTTCAATATGGGCACCATTTGTTGCATGGACAACATCCAAACGATATTCAACCTCTGCCCATGCTCTTGCCAGCATCGCCTCATCTACCAAACTAACTGCAGAAACAATGCGGTACTTCAAATCCGTCACACATTTGACTTTTGTGTTGTACACTTTGTCCTTAAGAAAACCCCACAGGAAAAAGTCCAGAGGTGTCAGGTCAGGTCAGGTGAACGAGGTCGCCACAACAAAGGCCCATCTCGCCCAATCCACTGCTGAGGGAATTCAGCATTAAGCGCATCTCGAACTGTTAATGCCCAGTGAGGAGGGGCATCATCTTATTGAAAGAAAACATTTGGTTGGTCTTCCTGAAGTTGTGGAAATGCATATTCAAGCATGTCAAGGTAGTTGGAATTAACGGTTGACTCGATGAAAAAAAATGGGCCAATAACTTGATCATGTTAAAGCCCACACCACATGTTGACCTTTGGGCTTTATGCTCATCTCCAAGAACTTCATGGGGATTTTGTGATCCCCAAATCCGCATATTATGACGATTGACCTTACCAGACACGCGAAAAGTTGCCTCATCTGAAAACACAACAGACTTCAAAAAATCTTCATCATTGTCAATTCATCATAACATTTCTTCAGCATTTGCTCGGCGTTGTGGTTTATCACTTCGTTTCAAAGCTTGCACAAGTTGAACTTTATAGGCATAAAGTTTAAGACGTTTGTGTAAAACATGGTGAACAGTTATTCCAGTAATCTGAAGCTGTCTGACTGCTGATCTGATCGACTTACGAGGGCTACGTTGAAAAACCCACGTTCCACAGTCTCGTTGCTAGTGCTTGGTCAACCTGTTGATTTCCTTGGTTGAACACTTCCAGTGGTCATGAACTGGTAATGCCATTTTGCAATTTGGTCTCGAGTTGGTGGGGTTTTTCCACAGTCTTAATATACCAGGCTACACATTGTGCTTTCTCTACGCTAGTCGCCATTTTCCGGAAACTGTCACAGAAAGGAAGGTGCCAGCAACACCTAGCATTTAATGCTGCATCAAAATAACTTTTTGAGTTCATAAATAATTTGTTGAAAACCATTTGTTTCTATCTGAAATAGGTTTTTTTTATATAATGATCAAAAGTTGTCTAAAACATTTTGGAACACCCTGTATTTCTTGCAAGATGCAATTGCCATTTATAAATCTTTCTGCACAGAAAGGAGCCGATTGCTCAACCATAAATGTTGAGGATTTTTTTGATGGGCTTATTTTATCATTTTGCTATAAGTTCCAAACAGCAGCAAAAGCTTAAAGATTTGCAAACTCTCTATGGCACTGAAGTTAGAAAAATTTTGAAATATGTCAACACAAGATGGCTCTCTGGGAATTTGTCTTCAAAGAGTACTTGATATGTGGAATGCAATTGCAAAATATTTTGAAGAATCATTAAAGTGAAATAGTCCAAATTAAAAAAAAAACAAACAGCAAAGTACTATCAATACTGACATTCAGCTGAATTGTGAGCCTAATAAAAGCAAACTTGATGCAAATGGTGATAATTCAGTGTAAAAACGACTGAGAATTGAAAATTGCAGTTCATGTAAGTTGCCTCAAAATGCTTTTGAAAATGCTGTTACTGGCATAAATTTGAGAATTGGTTAATTATATTATGGACTCTCGAACCAAGGTTTACTGTGCTTTTTAAAAAAAATGTTAGCAGTGTTTTTGAAACTGCTAATGTGATATTGCAGTTAGAAGATCCTCTCATGCTGTCATTATTTCATTATTGCGAAGACTACAAATACGATTTATAAAGCCAGTTGCTCTTGAAAAATTCCGTGATGCTAGATAACTGCCTTTTGAGGAAAATAAATACCACAAAAATTTATCTGAATTATATATTGGTGATAAATGTTTTAAGTTAATTAAAATATTAAATTCACACGACAAAGAGATCCTGTTTTCAGATGTAAAACAGTTTTATATCATCAGTTGTACATACAGTGAAACCTCACCTAATGGACACCCCTAAAAAGCAGACACCCCTTAATAATGGACACTTTTTAATTTCCCGGCAGGTCTATGTAAATGTATTGTGACTCCTCAATAGCACACACCTCTTAATAAAAGACAGATTTTCTTTCCACAGAAGTGTCTGCTATTGAGAGATTCAAATTTCCTGTAAATAATAAAGTCTTAATGAATTCAAAGATTATTGATGTTCCTAGATGTAAAGAACTAAAATTTGTTTCTCTAAAAATTATATGTGAACAAATTCCACCCTTGCTGTATTCAGGGCAATGCACACTAGATAAGTTGCATGAAGAGTTTATTGAATATCTGGTTCTAAACATTTATGTGAGTTCAAACCGTATTTTTTTTTTTTTTTTTGTAGCCTCAATCTGGATACTTTCCGGACAGGCCTCGTATGTTACTTACCTATAAAGGCTCCCATTTCTGAAGAGTTAAGATTGTTTAGCTTAATAAAGAAAACCGACACATAAAAGAATAACCTAATGTTAATGAAAGAATTGATAAGGTTCGACATCATATTGGACAGTTGAAACATCCTAGGTCCAATGAGTTAATGTATGGGTGTTTGGCAAAAATTGTCAAAGGAATATTGACCCTTCCACATTCAGATGCTTCATGTGAAAGATGTTTTAGCATTATTAGAAAAAATAAAACTGATTTTAGAGGAAGTCTTCAATTGGACACTTTGCAAGCATTGACAATGCTAAAACTAAACTTATTTTCTGTGTGTGAGAAGCAAATTTGCTATGAAATTGAAATAAAAAATGATTTACTTAAAAGGGCAAAAGCTGCTACTATAAAGAAAATACACAATTAATAATATGAGTTATATTATTACTGTTAAAACTTCATTACAAAAATTAGAATTCAGTGAAGTTGTCTGTCAGTTTACTTTTACTGATGTTAAATAAATATAAAAAAATATAGGTTAAATTTATTTAAACATTTAAATTCACTTCAGATTTAATTAATTATTAATATTTGGTAATAATAATAATTCTATGTAAACAATTTGAGACTATGCATATTATTTGTTACTTATGCAAATTTTGATATCAAAGTGTGATTTGTTTAACTCTTTTTTTTTTTTTTTTTTTTTTTTTTTTTTTTTTTTTTTTTTTTTTTTAAATCAAATCTCCCCCCAGTGACTTACCTGAGGTTGGCAACTCTGAAAATATCATAAACAGAATTTACACAATCAGCCTTTTTCTCAAGACAGAAAAATGGAATACTCTGGTTTCTGTGACAAAAAATTGGAATAGGAAACTGGATGTTTTAGTTTTTTATTGTGCCTTCAGAGTGTGCAAGGAACAGTTTTGGTATTGGCAACATCCAGTTAGGTTATGTTAGCACAAAAATGCTGTACAATTGTTGTGTTCCACAATCCTCGGTAACTTTTAAGAAGAATGAAGGATTCACATTTCATTTCTTTCCAATAAATGGAATTATAAGTAAGCAGTGGATTCAAAAAATCAAATCTGGAAAGAAAATTTCAACTCACATGAAATTATGCAGTCTTCATATTTCTATTGAAGATTACATGGTCACGTCTCAGGATAAATAATAGTGTTTTCTTTAAATTTAGTGTTTTATTAATTTGTATTAATCATAAATTTATGTTAATTTATAAAGATGATAATTTAAAATAAAGTATTTTATTAATTAAACACTATACAATTAATTATAAAATTTGAAAAATTAAATTAATGAAATAAAACTAAAATAAAATTAAAAAGTTTTAAACATGATCAAACCTTTAATTATTGTACAATTTGTATATTTTATAATTTGTACTTAAATTATATAAAAATTATCTAAAAATTCAGTAACTTCAAATTTATTTTTTAAGGAGATCGAAAGATAAACCTCCCAAAATCCTGGCAGCATACGAACTAGAAATCTGCCAAAAAGAAGCCATGATAAACCTCCCAAAAAAGGCACATGGGATTTTAAATCGGGACAAGACACTCACTAAAGCTTATAACAATTGTAGCTCTGATAATAGTTGCACTCATTTTTTTTTGCTAGTAGTTGTACTAATAACAGTAGTAGTGATAGTAATTTTACTGCTGATATTAGTATAAATTGTGAGTAAATGTTTCCAATATCACATTTGTAAGTAGTAAAAATTGTTTCCCTATGCAGCGATCTATTTTTGTTGATTAAAATGTAGGTGTTCTTAAATATCACTTATACCAAATATTTATTCTGGTTGTTTCAGCACAGGAGTGTAATAGGAAAGAGGGATTTCATTTCAAAAGGGGGTCCATGGTATATTTAAATTATTGACTATAAGAATGTTCTTTAATATGTTAAAATTAAATTCTGCTTTTCTTCCACCCACTTTGGCACCAAGGACTCTCAGTGTATATATATATATGTATATATATATATACACTTTTCTTCCACCCACTTTTTTTTTTGGAATATATACATACATTTGATCTATGTTCGACAACTTCTAAATAAGTCGAATATTTTTAGAATTTAAGCATGATCAAACTTTCGCGTGTTTCTTTCACGCCCTGAAACAACCGGATGTTGCTAATACCAATCCATAACCGTTGCACACTCTGGTGATGCAACTGCAAAACTGTAATATCCATCCTCCTATAACTAAAATGGAATAACATAAATAAAAGTGTTTTTTTTAATTTTTTTTTTGTTCCAAACACAGATTTTATTATTCATAGTCCTCTAATATTTTGTTGGGTACCTTTGGCATCAATAACGGCTTGTAGTATTCTTTCATAGATGAAACCAACTGAGCACACTCATCAGCTGTAGTATTCTCCCACAATTAGTATTCTTCCACAAGTAGTATCCTTAATTTTTTGCTTCAATTCATCCAAACTGGTTGCATTCACTTCTTTTACCTTGTATTTCATCTTCATCTATAATGATTCAATAGGATTTAGGTCAGGTGAATTGGCATGCCAGGAGAGAACTCGGATGCTGTGATCACTAGCCATTTGGTAGTCAAATCTGTGAGGATGTTATTCTCTGTACTGTGTTTAAAGACAAAATGAAAAGAGACCTTGCAGTACAATATTGTAGTTTAAAACTAACTAATTTCAGCATTTAATCCCACCTTCATCAGGATACAAGATTGTACATTTGGTGGTAGTCTTGGCTGCATGAGCTGAAGCCAGATCATGGTGATAGTCCATTTCTGTTTCACATACATCCTCATACTTCTCAAATGTTACAACTAGATAGTAATCCAATATCCCTTGGTAAACAGCAGAAATAATCATTGAGTTCACAAAAGCCAATTAACAGACTCCAGCTGCACAAATAGCACCCCAAATCATCACTTAGCCTGGATGTTTCACTGACTTCTTTAAATTCGGATGTCAACATGCGTCCTTAGGATGTCTCCAAATTCTGCAGCCTTGATCACCATTTGTAATGCAGAATTTCGATTCTTCGCTAAAAACTGCTTCATTCGAGTCTCACACTGTCCAGTGTGTATGTTCTTTGCGCCACAGCAACCTTTTTGCTCATTGTCTAGCAGTGAGCAACAATCTAGTTTTTGGTATACAGCTTGAAAATTCTAACTCAGGCAAATGTCGGATCGTGGTGCGGCGTGAGACGTCCACTCTGGTTGCTATCCACTGACGAAGGATGGACTAGGAACGGGTGATTTCTTACTATTCTCTTCAGCATCCTTTCATCTTGGCTTGATGTCTTTTTTTTCAACCGCATTTATTTTGATTATTTAAACTACGAACACCTTCCTTCTGTTTCTTGACCTTTTTAGAAACTGTTGACTGAGAGCACTCCAAGAGTTCTGCAATCTCACACTGAGATTTCCCATCTTTAGATCATTGAATTATTAGCTCTCTTATTCATGGGCTGTTTTTTTTTCACACCCAAGATTGCATCACACTAAACAATGGTACCTTTTTAACTACTATAATTCAAATCCAGTGGTGTAGAATTTGCATATGTTGCAGTTTTCAACTTTTATTGGAATATTCCATTTTTTTGTCACAGGTGAAGAGAGTATGCCATTTTTCCGTCTTGAGCAAAAGGCTGATTATGTAAATTCTGTTTATGATATTTTAATTGCTTATACATGTTCGACTAGGATTATAAGCAGGTTTCTGGTAAATTCGATTCAGTTATAATAAAAATTGTGGAAATAATTTGAATTGAAGTGGAAAAACTGCTTCCTTGTGGTGAGTATTCCATTGTTTTGGCAAGAGGTGTATAATTGACTCATGTGTTAGAGTCAAATTTCTTTTTCTATTAAAAAAGATCCCCTTCTCAAAAAAACAAAACAAAACGGAATTGCTCCTGATTTCGCATTTGTTTTAGATAAGTACTTAGTGAAGGAAGAAACAATATTGAAATGTTGGAAAAAAGCTGGATTTTTGAATCATTTCTCAGATACTGACCATGCTGTATTAGGCAATGATAATTTGCTGAGTAATCCTGAAACACAATGTTCATGGAAATCAAGTCAAGAAGCTGGACACATTGATGAAGCTATCAGTTTTATGGATTACATCAATGTTGATCAGGACGTACTTACGTGCAGTGCAGTGAAGTCACTGATGCTGATATTATTGCAACTGTATCTAATGCACCCTCGGAGAAAGATGATGTGGAAGGGGTAGACATACAAAATGAAGCGATTGACCAGTAATGCATTACCACAAAAGAAGCAAGTGAATGTTTTTCTAAATTAAAAGAATTTGTAACTAGTCGGAAAAATGTTCCTCAAACTATGTTTGAAAACATGCATGCACTAAAAGAGTTCTTGTTAAAAGAAAATACTAAAAATTTTGTTCAATCAAAAATTACAAACTTTTTTTAAGCATCAGTGCATATTTTTGTTAATTTAAATAAACTACATATTTATTTATGTTTGTAATTGTACTGTACAGTTATTAAAAATTAAACAGGCCGATAAATTAATGTTTTCATTAAAACGAAATTTCATTATAACAAATTAATTTAGGCACCCTGTACAATTTTGTTATAATGAGGTTTGACCTGTATATACCTATATTTAATCAATAGCCAATACATATTTTATATTTGTTTCCTTTCTTTTTATACGAAACTTCTCTTACACTTTATACTTTTTGAAAAGGTAAATTGATCGCAGATTGGCAAAAATTATCAGATAAAAACACGGTGGATTTGAGTTCATGGCTTTAAATTAACCGGCCTTTTCTAACAATGAAATTAATATTTTAAGCCTTCAGAACAATAATTAACCAGTCACATATATTTTCATTCATAAATTATTATGAAATTAACGTGTTAAAGCTATTGGTCAGCATTTCGTTGATAGAGTCATTGCCGCCACCAAAGAAATAAAGAGTTACACTCATTCATTAAAATGAGGTTACTATAATTATTTACACATTTCATTAATAAATTTATAAAAGTTTCATTAAATATATAAAAATAATTTAGATGGTTATTTAAATAATGAAATTACTGTCTAAATTGCTATTTAAGAAACTACGGGACACTAAAATGATATAGTTCGATCTTTTTTTTTAAACCCAAGAAGTTTGCGGCCTAAAGTGAATTGAGGCCTTAAATAGTTATTTTTTCATTCCACCATCAAATTTGCGGCTGCAGCCTAAAGTGAATGAGGCAAATATTCGAAAAAATATGGTAATTTTATCAATGCATTTAGCCTAAATGTATCTAAGAATATGTACAAAATAGTAAGTTCCAATCAAAAGAAATTGCTTAGGTAGGATTGTATTTTGTTTTGTTTGCATTTCTATTGTAAATGATTAGGCAAAACTGGGAAGAGAATATTGTGTGTTTTTATTTTTAATAACTTTTATTTGCTTTTTTCCCCTTATTTAGACTTATCCAGATATATCTGTTCCATTTACCAGATATTCAATGAAACTAAGAGATGACAACAGCCAGACAACACTATCAAGAAACAAGTAATTTCATCAGCATTGTTTCTACTACAATTATATTTATAAAAGAAAATAATGTATTAGGGATATGCAGAATATACTGTATGTAAGCTTGTGTGTTACTGAATGTTTGTGTGCGTCATTCTTTGTTTCACTGCTCCACATTATGTGCTTAGAATTCACGAATTTAATATTTTTCCAGCAAACATTTTACTGAATTCATTTTGATATACCGTATTTTTTCAAACATTGGCCGCAGCTGCAAATTTGATGGTGGAACAAAAAAATAACTGTTTAAAGGCCGCCATTCACTTTAGGCCACAACTTCTAGGGTCTAAAAAAAGATCGACCTCGTTATTGTGTCCCATAGTATCTTAGACAGTAATTTTATTATTTATATAACTATCTAAATTATTTTCATATATTTAATGACACGTTTACAAATTATTAATGAAATGTGTAAATAATTATAGTAATCTCATTTTAATGAATAAGTGTAATTCTTTGTTTCTTCGGCGGTAGCCATAGTTCTGTCACGACCTACTGCATACTGATAGATCGTGGTTCTATCAACAAACTGCTAACCAGTAGCGCTAGAGCATTCTGTGACATCATAACAACACAACACAAGGCCGATTAGAAAGACAGGTCCCGAAACTCGAAAGTCACTTGATTCACTTAGTCTGTCTCTCACCACTTACATAGGCAAAAGCATGCTTCATGTGTGAAGGCAATTGCCTTCAACATCTCGTGATTTTAGTAAAACTATGACAGAAATCACTGCATACACTGAAGAATTTATGGATTTTAAAACAAAGTATCATTCCCAGTTAAATAGTACTTAATCAATCCAGGCTGGATAAAATGGGTAACCACCATGCGCTTTAGAATAGACCTAACTGTTGTATAAGGTCTGGCTATTAAATAATGAGACTGCGTGCGCAGAAGACATCATAGAGGGGTAAGAGTGGAAACTAATGCAGCCTGGGATAACCGGAAGTGTCTACTATTCCAGTACGAAAACATGTTTTTATCGCTGTAATAGTATTTTCTCTAAAGAGGTTAGAAACAAACGTGATTTGTTCTCGTGCTGATAATGTGTCACGAAAAACACGAAAAAACGGATCAATGTGAAATTTCTCGTTAAATTAAAAAAAAAATCCGACTGAGTGCTATAAGCTGTTGAAAGAGGCCTGTGGTTAGAATTCTCTGTCCTGTGCGCGTGTTTTCGAATGGCATAAACAGTTTTCTGAAGGCCGAGACAGCACCGAAGATGACCAACGTCCAGGTCGACCTGTCTCTGTTTCAACTCCGCAAACAGTGACCAAAATCAATGAAATTGTGCGCGGAGATCGTCGTATGAGCATTCGGATGATTGCTGAGACTGTAAACGCCAATAAAGAAACTGTCAGAACAATTTTACATGACGAGTTGAACATGAAAGTTTGTGCGAAGTTGGTCCCAGAAAATTTGACCCCTGACCAAAACCTCGCCCGTCAACAGATCTGCTCAGACAATGCACCTGCCCATAACGCTCTGTCTGTGAAGCGTTATTTAGCCGCTAAAGGCACTCCAGTGCTCGAACACGCGCTGTACTCGCCTGATTTAGCACCCTGTGACTTTTTCCTGTTTCCGAAAATCAAGTCTGCCTTAAAAGGAACCCGGTTCGAGTCGATGGAAGAGGTGAAACGAAAATCGGCGGAGCTCCTAAATGCTCTTACAAAAGAAGACTTCCAGCATTGCTTTGACCAATGGAAAAAACGAATGGAACGGTGTGTGGCGAGGGGAAGGGAGTACATTGAAGGGGAGCATTCGATTGTAGAATAATTTTTAAAATAAAACTCTTTTCCATAAGCAGTCTCGTTATTTAATAGCCAGACCTCGTATTACTTACTAAAACTTAGGGTTACTAATCACGCGGTTTTAGATGGGGAACAACTGTTTTTCAAATGAAAAATTTTTCTGTAAATTGCATAACGATTGTTATAGGGATTACTTTTATTTTTTTCCCTTCCCCTGTTTTTTTCATTTTGAGAATATATCATCCTTATGGGTCAAATGAACTTTTTTACAGAAATAGTTTATTTTGTGATGTCCCACTGCTCAGGTCCAAATAGTGAGGGTCCTTTATCTTTTGTAATATCAATTGTTCATTAATAAAGATCGGGAGTTATTAATTATGTTTGTTAATTATTCTAACGCAAAATTGTATAGTGAATGTTTTTTTGTTTTTTTTTTTATCAAATTTACTAATAACACTCCCCATTAACTGGAGTGGTTGATTACCTGGATTCCTCTCTTAATGACAGGGCCAACAATAACTTACTTTATGTTTAATATTAACTAAAATACCCTACTCCTGTTTAATCTTTATTTTATCTGTACAGTCCATACATGTATAGTTTTCTCTATTAATTCCGTTGTGTCTGCAATAACATTGTTTTAAGAGATATAAAAACTACATAAATATGTATACCATTCTATTGTAAGAGATTCGCTCAAAAGTATATCAGTATCTCAGCCTTAACAAGAGGGCCGCGGCGCCCGGCGGTGGGATACTTTAAGGGAAAATTTCTTAAATAAAAAAAAAAATGGACAGGAAAATTTCTTAAATTTCACAAATAACATCTCTTTATTCAGTTAAAGCAATAATACGAAATAAAGTTCAAATAATTAGTGTGTTAGGGGTTGTCCACAAATTACGTCATCCATTTTCTAAATAATTTTATACCCCCTCCCCCCCCC
>JAHWFO010037430.1:4346616-4395536 GCA_023313115.1 Rhysida immarginata
CCACGGTGTTTAAAAAAGAAATTTCCATGATAAAGAAAATTGCCTCTAAGAATGGATACAGCCCCAATACTATCACAGACCTTCTTAGAAAAAGGAAATTTAACAAATTTATTACAGACATCACTACCCTTCGAAAATCGAAAGAAAATAGAATGACCATCTCCTTACCCTACAATAAACAACTGATTAGAGGTCTCAATTCAGTTTTTAAACCACATAATTTTTCCCTTTGTTTTAGGAACCCAAACCAAGCAAGATTTTTACTAGGCAACCCGAAGGACAAGGTTCCCCAACACCAGAAATCAGGTATCTATGAAATAAAATGCCCCCAATGTCCGAAGATTTACAAAGGCCAGACGTCTCGCAGCATTTTAACCCGTTTCAAGGAGCATCTGCGCCACACAAAATATGGTAGAAGCAACCTCTCCGCCGTCGCCAAACATTCCCTAAACACAGGACACGAAGTCTCCATAAACAATTTGAAGCTTATAAAATCAATAAACAAAAAAAAGACTGCTGGACGCTTTCGAGAGTATGGCCATTCAATCAACTGACAGCAATCTCTTACTTAATTCTGATGGGGGCCCAATCAGCGACTCCCAATTAATTCAATGGTGGGTCAGCTTAACCAATCATTGATTCTCTCTTGCTCTGTTTGACTTGTTTCTATGATTGGCTTATTTTCGCTATAAATACTCGTCCCCCCTTTACTTCAATCAGTATCATCGGATTTTCCCATTTTACTCCCTGAATCTGCTGAATGATGAGAGCTTCGCCCTCGAAAAGCGCTTCCAGGTCGTATTTTTCCAAATTTATTTCTGTTGTGGTCAAAGAGTGTTTTTTCTTTTTTCTTAATAGTATATAATAAAAATGTTTTTCATAGTTAAAAATATTTTCCTTAATGTTTATTTTTACAAAAACTTTAATTTTGGAACTAAAATCTTAAACAAACAAAAAATTAACTAAGAAACAATAGTTATAAATACATAGAATGATTTTTGAATTGCACTGAAATTTTACTTGTTGCAGTAAAGACATCTTTTATATCTATGCTCCTTGCCATATGACTTTTTGCATTTTATGCAGACTGTGAATGATTGGAATTTATATTTAGTACATTTTTAGATATGGTATGGTTCATTTTTTGTAAATTTTTCCTCCAACATTGTATCATTGAAAAATTTTTCAAACATTCTAAGGGTTTCATCAGGCTTCTTCCTTCAGACCCAGGTCCTGGTATTGCTTGGATGATATCCCAAGCAGGCACCCTATAAGATCTTTGGATGCTGTGAGCTATCGTATAAATAAAGTTAATTTTGGACATCTAGGGTTAAAGATGTATCTTTTGATGTTGCTTCAAGAACGAACACGTCAGAAATATCATATTCGCTTAGCCACACAAAAATCATAATATCTCTCCTTGTTTGCAGGTAATATTATCTATGACTGCAAGTGTGGTAGTAGGAGCATTCACATTAGAGGTCTTGCCATGAACTCCTTTGTGCAGTACTATGCGCTTGACAGAAGAGAAAAAAGACCACAGATATGGCAAATATGTTTGTGCAAGTTTTCTTGCACACTTGGACAGTATGCATCATATGGAAGTATTTTATCTTTTTTACATGCAGGTGGGATAATTTATGAGACAATGCAAGTGTTACAAACAAATTTGGAAACTGGTCACTGCAATGAATGGGATTTGCTTGTGGAAATGCTGTAAGCATACTGGTTTGTTTGTTATTCCAAATAATTGTTAGGTGTCTGTTTTTCTCCCTGGTTTGTCAGTTAATACTTCTTAAGAACATTGTTAAGAATTTTGTTTTTCATCTTATGCTTTTACAACAAAATCCCGTTACAACATACCTCACTTTAACGTACAAATTTAAAATCCCCGGCCGAAATCTAGATATTTTAATGCTAAAACTTTTCAGAATCACATACCTCACTTTAACGTACACCTAGGAATAACGTACAAGTTTTATGTTCCCTTGGTTAAATTATCACTTCATTACAACGTACATCGTTCGAATGTCTTGCTCTGACTGGTCAATATAGCCCATGCAAAAGTTGAAACTGGCAATGCATCAAAAGGAAACGATATTTTTGACGGACAGTTGCCCATCTTCAATACGGAAGACATACCACCATGTGTTTGTTTATTTTAATTTTAGTTTTAAGTAAATATGGATGTAACAGGGTGAGTAGCGACCGGGAAAACTGGGAAAGGTCAGGAAAATTTTTGTAACCGGGAAAAGTCAGGGAATTTTACAAAAAATCAGAGAATTTAAAAAAAATTAACCCACTATAATACTACATGTATTCTTATGTCTTTCTATGCTTATATGCATTGTTCACAACCCCCTCCCCCAGTTTCAGAATAACGTACACCTCGGAATAACGTACAAATTTCCAGTTCCCTTGAAGTATGTTGTAACGGGATTTTACTGTATTCTTATATGTTTATATCTATCCCAAAGTGGGTATAGTTTTATATGAGGTGTGGCAATTAAATAAAGAGACTGGTGTCAGAATGGGATTTATTGCAAACAAAGTTACAACTAACTTTTATCCCGAGCACAGGAACGCGCTGTTCCGCTAAAAACTTTTGTCCACTGTGGGCTGGCGCATTGTCCTGATGCAGAATTCATGTGTCGTTCTTCCACAAATCTGGTCTTTTCTTCCTTACTCTTTCTTTGTAGTATTTCTGATTAATGGTTTTTCTGATGATCGCGGCACTGCTACAAAACAACGTCCTCTATAAAAGACGCTCAAAAGGAAACTGAAGCAGACATAGAGACGAAATGAACGGTGGCTGCTCTTGAAGGTTCAAAGTCAATTGCATTCCATTACCAACCTGCCCTTATGTGGCTGCGCGATTGGAGGTGCGCAATCTCGTTATATAATTGCCACACCTCATAAATATAAAGGGTATTACACAATTATCTGGACACCCTGCTCTACATGCCCTCTGTGGAAATGCTGCCATCAGTAATGCGATGGGCCACCCTTTGTTATAATTGCTGCTGCAACACGACGAGGAAGGTGTTCACAAGATGTTTACACTCCGCTGGTGTGATACTGTGCCATTCGGTCGTCAACGGTCCAGCAACTGATGATGATTCGTGATCGGAGGCATGCACACGGTGCTCCAGCACAAAAACCAGATGTCTATACAGGCGAACCATGCCTGTGTTGAACGAGCGGCGTGAAATGGGACATTGTCTTACCAGAAGAAGCAGTTTGGTGAGCTGCCACAGAACTCCACCATCGCTCCAGGAAGGTGCTTTTCCAACATCTCTTGCAACTGGGGGGTATTCAGTCGCATGTCGACACCAGTGATAGGTCATACACCTGCTGTACAGCAAGGCCGGCACTAGGGGGTGGCTAAGAGGGCGATTGCCCAAGGCCCCATGTTTCGTAACCCTTATATTATTATAATTAATATAATTTTCGGCCCCGCAAAATTCAAGTTGCCCAAGGCCCTGCACCATCCTATCGCCGCCTGTGTGTACAGAACATGGCCCACATACTGACCCCACCGCCAGAGTCCTTCACAGTTGGTATGAGGCACTCTGAATCGTATATCTGGTTTGGCTATCTCCAGATAAACACACACGACCGTCAGATTGCTGGAGTGTGAAGTGGCTTTCATCGCTCCACATGACCTTTGCCCAATCACCACTAGTCCACTAACGACGCTCCGTACACAATCGTAGATGAAGAACAGCATTCACCCTTGAGACGAATGGCTTCCTCTTTCCGGCTCTCCCACAGAAGCCAATTTCATGGAAAACATGTTGCACTGTGTGCAGTGATGGGCCACAGACTGCGGCTGGTGTGTAGGCGTCTGGGTCCCTTACAAAGGCAGCAGTGATGTCTCGCAGGGTGTCTTTGCAATGCCTCACACCACTCGAGACAGAGCACATTTGTCTCTCGGCGACAGGAGTGGAGGTCGCCTGAAACGTTTTGCTGTCATTGTTGTACCTGTCTCTTCATATTTGTGCACAATGTTGTGCACAGTGCAGCGAGGATGCCCAATCAAAGCGCTGATTTCACGAAGTGATTTCCCGCTAATGCGGCACCCCACAATCATTCCTCTCTCAAAGTCGAATAATTCTCGGACCTTTGGCATGCTGACTGGTGGCCACAGAATAAGTTTCATATTAGCTGGCTAACATGCCACAACATTTGGGAAAACGTCGTGTAACCCTTTTATAATACCATAAGCTAGGGAGGGTACATTAACCCCAATATTCAACCCTCTATTACACAGTTAAAGTTTAGCAATGACCACCTTATCTCCATGTGCCTTGCTCTCTTGATTTGCATGTACTGCCAGTCTTATTCTGCCTTTAAAATGAATGCTACTAATGGAAGCTTCGGAGGGCTACCACCAGTGATTCTGTGGATATATACTTTCTTCAGTTATACCATGCCATCACTAAAGCCATGAATACAATGTGTAATTTACACTCATTACTTGACTGGCCATTTAGTACTAATTACAGGTGGACAGATGCTTAGACAACTCTGAAGGACCCACTCAGCTATAAGTTTTGTCTTAGACACCTCAGAGCATCAAAGCTTAACTTGGATAGTTTGTCCCAATTCTGGCAGAGAACTACTGTACTAGTTTCCCTTCTAATAATTGCAATGTCAAATGCATATAACTCCTTGCTCCTTCGCTGGTCGATAAACACTTCACACGATGCAGTTCCCGTCCAAAAAGTAAATAAAAGAACTCACCAAATCGCAGGGTTCTCACAAGTACTCACCGCCCGGAGGGCTTCGCTGCATAACCGACGCTGTGGAACATTGGTGCCATCGCTCTTTCCTACCTCAAAAGATGTGTGGTGAACATTCACCAAACAGGAATACATCCTCAGTCATTTTAATAATAAAATGGTAAACATTAAACGATAAACAACTGTATTAAAAATGTCACTGTAATTGATTATATTGAATACAAGGGCAAGCGAGAACAAAACTTCGTTTCAATGATGACTGCCATATACAGCCATGCCGCGATCGATTGCCATTGCAACTGCTCAGTCTTAAACTATATTGCATCAAGCAAAACAAAAAAACACGTCTGTTCTCTACTCCTCCTTGCCCAAGAACAACACAGTTTAATCTTCTAAAAAAACACATTATTTTTCGAGATGACAGCATCAATTTTCTCGGAAAATCCCCGAGGAACAATGCTGTCACTGCGACAACATTGTCCCACCCTGTTGCTCGGCTATGAGCATGGGGCAACAGAGAGGTTCATACATGAAATCAAAACATTGTAATAACGATAAAAAGTAATAAAATAAACCCGAGTAAAACAACTTCTTAAATAATTACTTACAAAGACTGCTAAAACAAAAATATAACGAACGAATGTATATTACGAGCCCCAATCCACCGTTAGGCCTTTGTGACACACATGACTGACATGGTATATCACAACTGCATCCAGTCTTATTTATGCCCCAGTGGGCTGTTAACTTGTTGTCGTGTGCCATCTCAATATTCTTTAGGACCATATCTTTCCTCATGCCCATCTTGTCCCGCTCACCCCGAGCTCTATGATTATTATCCTTGTAATTGCAATAGCTACGCGAAAACAGCTGATTCCTCTTCATGACAAATTCCCCTTTTGACCTATGCCTCTTTGGATTTTATTTCCCCTTTTTTATTTTCTGAACTACCTGGGAGAAGTATGGGTCGCTTTCTTGGGTGCGTTTTAACTCCGAAGTTAGGCTATCTGATACCAATGATATTACCCCAAAACCGTCCCTCATGCTGGGTCTGCAGTGCCGGATCTAGAAATTAAACAGGGGGGGGGGGGTTGGCTAATATAAGTTGATGGTGAAGTGAATATAAAGTGATGTTCTTGGGGTCTTTCCTGTACTGAAATTAAAAGGTAAATGCATACCAAATGGCATTGTGATAATAAATCAGATTGTCTTTTCTGTTTAAAAGTAGTGATTATATATATATAGTATAAAAAATACAATGATAGTAAAATACTGTTTGCCATCATGTTCCCAGTTTTTCAGACATATTTTTCTATGCTTGATTTTGCTAAAGAGATCGATGATTTTCTCTACAAAGATACCTCTCTATCTTTTGACACATTTCCCAGGGCAAGTCCATTCAATTGAGCTTCACCCATGGTACTTCTTAGAAAGCTTTTCAACCTTTTCAACGTTGAAAAGGTACATTCAGCTATTGAAGTTGTAACAGGAATCATCCCGAAAATTTGAAAAAGAATCCGAATAGATGGGAAAAATGAAATGTCGTGTTCTTTTAATGCATCAACCACTGTTGCAGGAGCATGGCATGCACCATCCCATTTTTTTTTAGCCACATCTTGATTTCTGCCATTAGCAAGTGTAATGTTCTTTGGTTGTTTGTGTTGCTTTTTATGGGATCCAGATAAATGAGCAGCTTTACTTTAACAAGCACGGTTTATTCTCTGTGTCTGTGTCGCCCTCTGGTGGCATAATACAACATTAACGTTACATCTTTTTTCTTTTAAAAACTTTTTAATAAAACATTTAAAACACATGCATTTAAAAAACTTAAAATTATAAGTCCAAACGATCAGGTGGGCGGACTATACGGCCCGACCGAGTAACTACTGGCAGCCTTTCACAATTTTCCACTTCTGGCTGGCTATGGCTTATTCTCTCTTGTACATCAGAAGGTTGTGGAGCAGCATCAGGTAGGTTTTCTGACACTCTAGATGAGAGCTGACTATTTGGCGCACGTGAAACTCGTTCTGCTGGAATTTCCGCTCTTGTCTTATGTACATCCTGATGATTGCGTCGAAATACTGAGCCATCATTTGTCTTGACAATCACCGACCGAGGTGCTTGATGTAGCTGGATTACCTTTCCTCCTGTCCATCTTCGATGTCCTCTACGAAGTCTCACTCTATCACCGACTGCAAACTGTTGATAGCCTGACCGTGATCGATCTGCATATCTTTTTTGCATTTCCCTTTGTTGTCATAATTCTTCACTTATTGTGCTAGGATCTGGTTTACGATAAATACTAGGGAGCAACGACTTAGTTGGTCTTCCGAACAATCGGACTGCTGGTGATTCCAATTTAGGTCTTGGGGTATTCCTTGAGTTCAACAATGCCAGCGAAATATCAGTACCATCACTCTTACATTTCTTAATTAATGTCTTGGCAGTCTGCACGTACCGCTCTGCTAATCCATTGGACTGGGCATATCCTGGACTTGAGGTAACATGTCTGAACTCCCATTCAGTTGTGAATTGTTGGAAAAGTCCTGATGAATATTGTGGCCCGTTGTCTGATATTAGTTCTTCTGGGATTCCAAACAATGCAAACCAACGTTTCAGTTCCTTGATAACCTCTTCAGAAGTAGCATGCTTCAGGACCGTAAAGTCATAAAAACTAGAGTAGCTGTCAACTACCAAGATATAGGTTTTCCCATGTATTTCAAATAAATCTGTGCCTACAACTTGCCATTCTTTGTCTGGAACTCTATGAAGCTTTATTGGCTCTTTATCATTGTCTCTCTGTGTAGATTGACAAATAGAACAACTTGAAATTAATGACGTAAGATCTTCGGTGAGTCCTGGCCAGAACACAGCTGTGCGAGCTCTTCTCAAACAGCTCTGTATTCCCAAATGTCCATCATGCATCAATTGTAAATATTTTCTCCGAAGTGAGACTGGTATCAATGGCCTTTCTCCTTTCACAATGATCCCTGCATAATAAGACAGTTCATCTCTATATGTCCAATACTTTCTCAAAGTAGATGGAACTGACGTGATATTTGTGGGCCAACCTTGCTTAATTTGCTGACACAATTCTTGCAATTCATTGTCTTCTGCAGTAGCTCGTTGTAGCGTTGTGGCAGCTTCTGTTGACATAGGCAGAACCAAATGAACCTCATAGCTTTCACTGTCGTGACTAACGTTGATTGCTGTACAATCTCGACTTAAAGCATCTGGTATAGGTATTTGTTTTCCAGGGACATAAACTATCTTTGGTGAATACGGCAATAAATCAAACAGAATTCTTTGTAATCGCATTGGTGCTGCTAGCAAATTTTTCTTGCTGATACTCTCCAATGGCTTATGGTCTGTTTCAACTGTTAGTTCTTTTCCATACACATAGTCGTGAAATTTTTTACACGCTGCTCGTATAGCATATGCTTCTTTTTCAATTTGTGGATAGTTTTGTTGTGCTGGACTCAGTGCTTGGGTTGCGTAGGCAACTGGATGTCCTTTCTGCATCAGTACTGCTCCCACTGCAGTTGAGCTGGCGTCCACCGAAAGTTTAACTGGTGCATTGACGTCATAAAATGCTAACACTGGTGCTGATTTTAATGCTTCTTTTATCTTTTTGATAGCCTCGTCATGTTCCTCTGTCCATTCCCAGGCTACTTCAGCCGTAACTAATCTTCTCAATGGTGTAGTGATTTCAGAATGCTTTGGTATGTATTTTGCCAAGTAATTTACCATACCTAGATACCTCTGTAATGATTTTACATCCTGGGGTGTTTGCAGTTGTTCTAAGGCTGTTACCTTCTCTGGATCTATTTCTAGACCTTCGGACGTAATTACATGACCCAAAAACTTCACCTTTTGAGCATAGAACACGCATTTATCTCTATTCAAACGTACTCCAGCTTTCATCAATTTTTCAATTACTCTCTTTGTGACAGTTTTTAGTTCCTCTATTGTTGATCCAGTCAACAAAATGTTATCCATTGAATTAAATGCTTGGTTTTCCCCTTCTAGCAGCTGGCTTATTACCTGTTGAAATACCTCAGGTGCTGATGCTACTCCGAATGGCAATCGATTAAACATATATCTTCCCCAAGGTGTGTTAATAGTAAGATATTTCTTTGTGCGTTCACTCACTTCTATCTGCCAAAACCCACTTTTGCAGTCAAGTAGTGTAAAGTATTTCGCTCCCTTCAAATTCGCTGCGATGTACTCAATGGTACGCAATGGATAATGGCGACGCAGTATTTGCTTGTTGAGGTCTGTCGGATCTATACAAATCCTAATTTTGTCTCTCTTCTGTACCACCACAATGGGACTAACTGCTGGTGTTGGTTCTGTTACTGGTTCCAGAACTCCAATATTTACCATTCTATCTAGTTCTTGTTTGACTTTATCTTTTAGGGCAAAAGGCACTTTTCTTGGTGGATGTATAGTGAATGTTGGTTTTTCTACAAAATCGATATCATACTGAAAATTGACTATTTTTCCTAAGCCTGAGAATATTGCCTCTGGTATCTCATCATTCTTGGTGATCTCTGCAGAATGCACTCTTCGAATTAATCCTGCTGCAGTACAGGTAGCCAAACCTAGGAGCGGTGTGTAGTCTTCATCAACTACGTACTTGATATCGCACTCGTAGTTGCTTGTTAGCAATTGTACAGTCTACTGCGACTTCACCTACAATGGCAATCTTTCCTTGATTATAGGTACTAAGACATTTATGTTTCGAAGTATGCACTATCATGCCACATCGTTCAGCAATTTTCTTTGTAATGACATTGCATTCCGCTCCTGTATCTAATTTCATCATCTGGTTAATGCCGTTGGGAAGTTGCACCTTCTCATACCATGCTGATTCATCACTTCGTTCTATTCCATCACATTGAAATGTTAGACAACTCACGTACAGATCATTTTCCTCTGTAGAAGTTATATTATGAACATTTGTATTTCGTTGACGACTTCTACAGCAAACAGTAAAATGTCCAACCCCTTTACATTTATTGCAGTTCTTTCCAAACGCTGGACAGTGTCTAGGTTGATGTTTTGTGTTGCAACGACGACACCTGAACTCCTTATCTTTATTTGTCTCTTGTTTGAATTTGGAAGTTGATGTATTTTTCATCGATGCATCATTTTGGTTTGTCATTCGTGGTTTTAACTCGTCCACTTTTTTCTCAAGTCCTTGTTTCATATCTTTCACCTGTCGACTGGCAGCTTCACAGTTTTGACAAATGGCAATGGCTGATTCCAGTGTAAGATTTGGTTCAGTCAGTAATTTTTCCTTGACTTCATCACTCAATACGCCAAACACAATTTTGTCTCGTAACATTCTAGATTCCAGAGCACCAAAGTCACAGTTTTTTATCAATGTCTGGGCTTTAGTTAAAAATTCATCAAATGTTTGCGACTCCATTTGGACTAGTTTGTGAAATACCCACGATGCATAAGATTCATTTAATTTTGGAGCAAACCTGTCTTGAAATTTTTGTTTTATTAAATTGAGATTATTTTGTTCCTCCTCCGCCAATTCAAACGTGTTATAAATCACAATGGCATCTTGGCCAATGGCGGACATGAACATTGCTATTTGAACTTGTGCTGGTAATTTACTTAATTGAGAAGCTATTGCAAACCACTCATATTGCTGTAACCATAGTTTCCACAACTTGTCCATTCCTTCAACGGAAATTTTCAGGGGAGGTGGGGGTCTCACGCCGCCTCTCATGACATCGGGAATAGCAGCAATCGCTCCCGCTTGTTGATCAAGTTCGTTATCACTCATGATGACAGCGACGTGCAAATTAGTAATTATGCAGAAACAGGTACTTACAGTTCAATGAAACAATACTCCACAGTCACCTGCAACACCTTAGCACTCACTTCTGACACCATGTAATGTTCTTTGGTTGTTTGTGTTGCTTTTTATGGGATCCAGATAAATGAGCAGCTTTACTTTAACAAGCACGGTTTATTCTCTGTGTGTCTGTGTCGCCCTCTGGTGGCGTAATACAACATTAACGTTACAGCAAGGTAAAGCTTCCTATCTCTTTGATGAATGTCTCATACTTTTGTACAGCAGTTAGAATCTCCATGTCTGTAAATCTAGACAGGTTTCACAGGAATTAAACCTTCAAGGGGAAGTATTCCGCAAAAGTCTCGATTAAACCTTGCATTGATTTCTGAAATGAAATGGTCCACTAGCGGCAGGAACTCTGTTCATTTGAAATATTCTTCGGAATTTCCTGCTGGTATGTTATTTCTTGCACTTTGGCGTTTATGTGTTCTGGGTGATATAATTTCAAACCAGAGTTCATCAGCAACCTGCAGGCAGTTTTTATAAATAACACTGAACTCAAGTTCTGCTTTGCATCGAATTTCCTTGAAATTGTTCAAAACATGATCAATATGTGCCAATACAGATGATAGATCTTGTTTAGGGCTTTGTAGCTGTTGACTTAGTCTCAGTGTCAAGCCAAGGCAGTAGGCTGAAACTTTAGGACCCACAAAGAACTCGCTCTTTTTAATTGCAGAATTCAACATGTAAGCTTTAGCTGGTGCTTCTGAACTACTACTTGTGGAGCTTAAATCTTCTATGGATATAACAACCGGAACAAGCAACTCTTTGAATGTAATTAGACTATCATGCCTTTCAACCCACCATGTAGGACAAAGTGCTGTTTTTTAGATTCAGAAAGGTTCAGTTTTTCAAGAACATCAATTAAAGCATTTGTTCGATGAGTGGAGGCCGACAGAAGCCAAGTAACAGTCTCAACTGTTCCCATAACATTTCTTATAGAAGGAATTTCGCAACTTTTTGTGTTGCACAAGTTCAAAGAATGACTGAAACAATGAGTGTAAATGCAAGGGGCTGCTGTTAAGAAATTAGGGCTTGCACCACATAAACGCCCAGCCGTGTTGGAACCTCCATCATAACCTTGATCATAAAGGTACCAGTAAGTCAAATCTAACTTCGCCATCTCTTCGTCTATAACTGATTTAATAGCCGAGCTTCTTGTCGATTTTAGTTCTACAAATCCAAGAAATTCCTCCAGTGTTGTGAATTTGCACATATCAAGGTATCTTACACAAATGTAAGTTGCTCCTTTCTACTCACATCTGTGGCTTCATCACATTTAATGGAAAAATATTTGGCATTTTTGCTACTGTTAACAATCTCTGAACGAAAGAAATAACCGATGCATTCTATTATTTCATTTTGGATTGTCTTGCTGACGAGGGGGGCTGTTACGTTTGCAAGTGGTAAGATCTGATTTTAAGTCTTTGTCGCCTGTGTGACATTGGAGGTCTTATATTAGTGCAAGACTGAGATCATAAGGTCAAAATGCCAGATCAGTAGAACACCTCCTACATTAGCTTGTTAATATTAAACAAGACAAATGCAAAATTCACCAATGTCATTAATTAAGACATGAGCATAAAATTGCCAGTCTCAGGCCCTGTCTCGTATAGAAAATTTATAATTTACAGGATACCCAGCTTAACCTCTCTTAAGCGACACTTCAATTCAAGTTCCATCCAAGAAAAGTGCGATAACTACTGAAATACGTGGGCGTTTTGAAAAGTAATGGCTCCATGGCTGTAACTTTTTTATTTGTTAACCGATTTTCAAAATTCTTTTTTTATCTTATACTCACATTTGTCCTCTATGTAATGCACTATTCACTTTTCGACATAGTCCCCATCCCTTTCAATGCATTGTGCCAATGCGTGACTAGTTGGGTGAACCCGTCGGAGAGGAATTCCGGAGTTGTTGTCGACACCAGGATTGAATGGCAGCGTTTACCTCGCCGTCAGAACCAACTCCTGTCCCTTAAGGGGCTCTTTCTTCTTTGGGAAGCAGTGAAATTGGCAAGGTGCAAAGTCTTTCATCTTTGAACTTCAGTCATTCATCTTTGAACTGTAGGCACTGCAATGCCTCTGGTGTGTGGCACCTCGTGTGCGGGCGGACGTTATCATACTCCAGAAGAAGGTCCAAAGCTGCCATTCAATCCTGTGTCGACAACAACTCCGGAATTCCTCTCCGACGGGTTCACCCAACTAGTCACATGCTGGTGCAATGCGTGGAAAGGGATGGGGACTATGTCGAAAATTGAATAGTACAATACATAGAGGACAAATGTGAGTATAAGATACAAAAAGATTTTTGAAAATCGGTTAACAAATAAAAAAGTTACAGCCATGGAGGCATTACTTTTCAAAACACCCACGTAAGTTCAAAAAATTTCATTTATAAATGAGAAGAGATTTTATTCAATAAAATTAGCAAAGAAATTCAAAAAAATTACAGAAAAATGAATAAATGGGTTAGTAAAGGGCAATAAAGAAATACAAACACGAAATATAATATCAAAATTCAAGCTACACAAAGTCGAGGCTCATCTTAGGAACACCCCCTTTCTCTTGTTAAGAGTTCTCTTCAGATAGAATTCTTATCGATTCGAAATAATAGTATTTTAGTCTTAAAGCGAAACGCTTATCTGAATAAATAGCAATCGTATGCCAGTTCATTCTTATCGTTGACTCACCATTTAGTAGCTTCCGACAACTGATAAGTACGCATGTTGAACACCCCAAGCAGAACCTTGGTGACACCAGCAATGCACTCGGCATGCCCGCCACGATGCCGCCGTACCTCCTATGGGTGAACCATCGAGGCCTACACAGCCAGGGCACCACTGCAATACGCCACCTGCATCCATCGACTGTCGTACAATTTACAGAACTGTCATCGCTGTCGTCCACTGCCATCCGGTAAATCAGACAATAGAACACTGGTGAAGGGAAGGAACACAATTGTCTGTTCACACACCCGATCACATGGCTACTACGCTTTCGTCTTTTTATCTCGCACACTGTTGCCGCCGTCAAGATTTGTGAGAAGGGCAGACTGCCCCGAGCACAGGACAACCGCCCCGACGTGGGTACTGGCACAGCCTACTATATAGATAACAGCCTGTTCAATCGACAGTTTCCAAGTTTCACCGCAGTAAAGGAGGATGGCGCATTTAGGTAGGGTGAAGAAAGCCTTTTTAGCCTTGAAAAAGCCTTACCACTGCTACCATTCTATTGTGTTCTACTGGTTAGCCTACAAATAGGCTGCAAATTTACATATTTACTTACTTACTTACTTTTCAAACCTGCTTATTCGTTAGGGTCGCGGGGCCAGCAGCCCTATGGAGGATCTCCAGCGATCACGATCTTCCGCCATCAGGCGCATGTCCTCCCTGGTAATATCCAAGCGACTCGAACCCAGATTCTCCATGTAGTCTAGTCACCTGGTTCTAGGCTGACCCCTTGGTCTCTTACCTACCGGCTTGGAAAATAACAACTGCCTAGGAAGACTAGTTTGCGGCATCCGTATCACGTGGCCATACCAGCGCAGCTGAGATCTCTCAATGCAGAGAAGTAGCGGCTCAACACCTAAAGATTCCCTTATTGTGCTGCTGTACACACTATCTACTAGGGTAACACCTGCCACACCTCTCAGAAATCTCATTTCGGCCGCTTGTACCCGCAATCGCACTCTTTCGGTCATTACCCAAGCCTCATGACCATAGGTGTGAATGGGGACAAAAATAGATTTGAAGACGGAGAGCTTGGCTTTGTTACCCAGCTCGCGTTTCGTTACCACGGATCGCCACAGTTCACGTCTGACACAGCTTGCTGCACCAATCCGAGCATCCAATTCTTTCTCCTGCCGTCCATCACTCGTGAATGCAATCCCGAGATACTTGAATTTCTCCACCTGTCTCAATGAGAATCTGGGTTCGAGTCGCTTGGATATTACCAGGGAGGACATGCGCCTGATGGTGGAAGATCGCGATCGCTGGAGATCCTCCATAGGGCTGCTGCCCCCGCGACCCTAATGGATAAGCGGGTTTGAAAAGTAAGTAAGTAAGTATATAAATATATATATAAATATATATATAAATATAAATATATTAATATAAATATATTAATCTTATATATTATTATATTTAAATATAAATATATATAAATTGATAAAAAAAAATTTTTATAACATGTCACATTTTTTTTTGAAAAGTAACTTTCTTTGGCTTGTTAATGGTGCATATTAATTAATATCTAGGAATATTGTTTCATTTTGACACTTAAAAAGACTTGATCAGCTGTAGCTCTGTGCATGAGTAAACACAGTTGTTACCAAGGTTTTCCTCACTAAAAGCGCCCTCACGTGAGAAGTCGTTGAACTATGGCGGTCTTAAGATTTCAATGGAAATCGTGTCGATTGAATAGGCTGTTATCTATATAGTAGGCTGTGGTACTGGTCACCTCACTCCATAACACACAGAATCCAAGAGAGAGATAAAATATTAATTGTTCACACTTAAATAAGATTTTGATTCAAAAATACACGTGATGAGGTTTAGCCAATCAGCCATCCCTGCTATTAGCTTCACCGTTCGAAGTTATAGAAATCCCGCCAACTAACGATGTCGTTGCCTAGGCAACACGAGAGAAAATTTGCCCCCGACTCCCCCCTTGCTCACGCTGCGAGTGTCGATCAAACGGAATAAACTAAAATGATGAACAGGTGATTGTTATTACAAAAAGACAAATTTAAAGAAATGCAATCAACGGAAAAACTTTGTGACAGACAATGATGTTAAAATAGATTAAAGAGCAATAAAAAAAAACATTATATTGATCAGATATGTTAGAAACTGTCACAAAGTTACCTACATCATACAAAGATTCACAATGCCTAATAAAATCGAAAGAGCAATAACAGATTTGGGTGAATTAAATCCAAATCTAAGTGACTGATCATCATTGATATTCAATATCAATGCTGATTCATCACACCTGCATCAATTCTATATGCCAACAAGCCTTTAAAAACTCCGTGTTTTCCTTGTAGAGCCTTGTGTTGTTCTTCTTCACTATTTAACTTACCATCATCACGATGACCTCTTAGACGCAGATTGTTCTGAGCGCAAAAAAGTGTTGTTTTCACAATAGGTTTCAAACGTTTTCGATTTTGTTCTATTATAGCTGCTTTTTTCTTGTCTATCATAAGACCAACATGTTTTGTTGAGGTTCCAAAAGCATGATCCATGCCCTGTTTAAAATATAGAGATTTCTCCATAGAAAATCAATGATATTATGTAGCTTGTCGATGTTTTAGTTCTTTGGTGGCATTTTTAAATTTATTTAAAGGCTCCTTCACAAATGTTTTTAGAACCTGAAAAGAAATCAGTGACTGACTGTTATGATACATGACCTACCCAGACAGCACACAATGTCTTAAAGACGTTCTAAAGGCCGGTTTCCATTTAGCGTCGGTTCGTCGTAGGTTAGGCGTCTGCGTCTTTTTTTGGAATTTATGAAAAACGCATTCGTTTTCCAATTAGCGTCTGTTAAGCATCTACGTCGGTCCGGCGTCAGTCATGCGTCGTTTCAAGATCTGGCATGGCTAGATTTTGAGGCGTCTTTTTCAGGCATCTTTTTGATCTAGCCAATCAGGTGCGATCTACTTCACTATGGATTCTGGGTAGTTGTCTTCGCCGATTCAGGTGGAGAATCATGGCTGCCGTAGCTACTGTTCGCCGACACGGGTTCTCGCGACTTTTCCCTCATGAATTTATTAATAAACAGGTTATAAAAATTTCGTGAATCATTTATTTATTAAGTAAAAATGATATATTAATAAATTCAAAGCGTGAACATGACTGGAGTAGTTGATATCTTCTTTTTCCATCACCTTGAGAGAGCGACAATTGTTTGCAGCGACTCGACCAATCAGATCAGACCAGATTCAGGATAACGGTTGAAAGTCGCTAAATGGAAAACGACCGTGCTCGCATGCTAATCAGGGCACGTCTCACAGGCGACGATTGCAAAAAAGGACGCCGAAGCAAAAAGGACGCCGACACTGAACCGACGCTAAATGGAAACCAGCCTTAATAAGGTCCCAATATCCCATTCTGGTCTTGGTCTTTAAGATATCTTTAAGATGTCCCAAACAGATCAATTATTATAGTAACAAAAATTATTTTTTATACAAACCTAGCGTCAATAAACTTCGGACACCAAGTAATTTGGCTAAAAACACAGTGAAAAGTGCATACAGAGGACTGCAGGCTAATGAAAATAGATTTACTGAGTATATGTAACAATATCAACATTGATTTAGAATTGATTTAATGGTGTGAAATAATTTATTCAAATTTATGTAAAATTGCGTTGTCAATAGGTTTCAAAGAACTTCGTACACAAGGGGTCGCCAGCATATAGAACTTTCCCGAAGGTTGTAGAAACGCCCAGAATGCTTTGCATCAGGCTTTAAAAGCACCGTTCACGCGACAGAGCACAGCATTCGTGTTGTTTTGAACCATGGGACGTGGTAAGCCAGTAGAAACGTGTATACGGAAAAAAATTATACAGCAGTTCCAGAATAACAAATCCCAGCGAGCTATTGCCCATGAATTATCAGTTCCACTCTCTACTGTTAATGGGGATCACCAAGCGTTTCAGAGAAATCGGGAAAACAGAACCAGGGACTGCACCAGGCAAGCAGCGATTATTGAATGTTAGGGACCTACGAGTATTTCGTCGTTACATTGTAAAAAACAGGCATGCTCCCATAAGTGAAATGACTGTTTGGGCTCGAGAATATTTTCATATACCCTTATCCGAAAGCACAGTCCGCCGTTACATCAGAAGATGTAACTATTACTTATACGCTACAAAGAGGAAGCCATTTATGAGCACTGTAGCTAAGCGTCGCCGGGTAGCATGGGCCAGAACCCATCTAAAGTGGACCCTTGCTCAGTGGAATAGTGTTCTGTGGTCCGACGAGTCCACCTTTGCAGTGATGTATGGCAACAATGGTCGCAAGGTGCTAAGGATCAAGCACGGAAGTAATCATCCCGACTGTTACCAGAGGAAAGTTCAGAAGCCTGCATCGCTGATGGTGTGGGCTGCATGAGTGCAGCCGGGACAGGATCGCTTCACTTTTGCGAGGGCACTGTTAACTCTGCTGCCTATATAAACATTCTTCAACAGCATCTGCGTCCATCCCGCCAAAAGTTGTTCAATAGAAGACCAAGCATCTTTCAGCAGGACAACGCGAAGCCTCATGCTGCTCGGAACACCAAGGCTTGGCTACAACAGCAGCGTTTCAGGGTGCTTGACTGGCCTGCCTGCAGCCCAGATCTGTCACCCATTGAAAATGTATGGCGCATTTTAAAGCAAAAAGTCAGACAGTGGAAGCCTCGAACACTGCAGCAGTTGTGGGCGTGTATTTCCGGAGAGTGGGACAAAATTCCAGTAGAAACAACGCAGAAGTTAGTGTCCAGCATGCCCAACGACTTCGGAGCGTCATTCGTCGGAAAGGTGACGCCACTCAGTGGTAATGTGCAATAAACGGTACGGTGTACGAAGTTCATTGCATCGTGTTGAAAACGGAACATTACAAAAAGTCGCTTATTTAATTTTCTCTGTTTTTTTATGTTAAAATGCTATATCACAGTTGTACTAAAGCTCTGTGCACTCAATAAAGTAATTTTCATTTGTTTACAAGTAGTTTCGTTGTACTTATCCAAAATTCTGTAGGTGTCCGAAGTTCATTGACGCTAGGGTTGTACAAAATAAATTCAATTTTTATTTATTTATCGAAATTTTAATATGAACATCATATCCGAAAAATGTCCTAAAAAGGCTTTCAGAGGGACATTTAGCTAAAATTTTGTATATATGTTGCTTGGTTTCATAAAAATAAAAAGCATTTAACTTATAATTGTTAATTGCAAAATTTACTTTTATTAGTTTTAAAATCAAAGTTTAAGGCTTAAATTAAGCATTTCCTAAAATTTTCTTAATTAAAATAAAAAACACTAAATAATAATTATGTATTTTTGAGTTGAATTTATAAATTGAAGACTTTCAGTTTTTGTTAGTTGACTTAAAATATATTTATTTATTTATTTAAATAACAATAAATACTTTAAAAAATATTTTAGTTTTAAAATCAAAGTTTAAGACTGAAGTTATACTTTTCCTAAAATTTTCTCACTTAAATAAAAACTCTAAATAATAATTAATGTGATTTTATTTAATTGGAGAAATTTTAGGAAATGTAAAACTTCAGCCTTCAACTTTGATTTATTATCTTAAAATTTATATTAACTTAAAAATTGTTACGTATTTTAGTTGAATTTATAAATTGAAGACTTTCAGTTTTTTTGGTTGACTTAAAAATTTATATTTAACCTTTTAAGTAAAATTTCAAAAAAGTTAAATTGTCAGAAAATAAGAAAACAAAGTAAAGATTTAGGTTAATATAAACCTAAATGAAAAAACATATGGCTAAACATATGGTTCAGGGTTGTGACCTCCTTAACCTCATGGGAGTAAATAAATGGCTTCCAGAGAAAAAAGAAGATCATTGCTGAGCTTCTCAAGGAAAAAACAAGTCCTTTGTGTCTCCTGTGAGTATGTGCTCCTTGGTGGAATACTCATTGATAACAATTGTGTTCTTTTTTGTAAAGTATAGTATTGTTTTCATTTTAATTAAATTTGATTTTGAAACGTGCATCAGACAGGACTCACTACAAGAAAAAAGAGTGTTTGTATCTTTCCTATTTCTCCAATTTGGTTAATGTTTAAAGACCAAGTAAGCAGTAAACTTATTTTTTCTTTTCCTTAAATATTTTGTTAGAACAAAGTGAGACAACAATATTGAAGATGTGCAAAACTGTATGTATTTTAAAAATAAATAAATAAAAAGTCCGATAAAATAGATTTTTGTATTATTTATTTGTTTAAGAATTTCTCGTGCATTGATCCTAGTTCTTCAGAGTTTAGACTTAATTCATTATCTACATGAAGTCTGAAAAAGAAATTTTATCGTATACTATGCAGGAAGTAAATTTAACCACTGCACTATAAATAACAATTATTACAACTTATTTTTTATATTTATCTTTATACAATATACGATCAATTATCATAATATTATAAATTATTCCAATTTTTCAAATTTCACTATCAAAGTTTATAGATCTCAGAACATCCTGTGGACTTCCTCAGAATGTCAGAAAAAAGTACTAGAGACAGTCGTAGGATGTCATACAGAATGGCTTGTTAAGATGTTTATTTATTTATTTATTTATTTATTTATTTATTTATTTATTTAGTTATTGCAAGCAACAGGCTAGAAATGCCCAATGACAGCTTACAGGAAAACAAATATAAGAACAAAAATTTAAACATCAAAACAAATATTGAAACAAAAAATTTTACAAAAGCATCAGTAATATCAAAAAGAGTTTACATGTTCATAAATTATAACTTTAAATTCATTATAATTTAAAAAGTTAATATCAATTAAATTTGAGAATATATTGCCTAATTTACATAATCGATTGAAAGGGAGATTGCTTGTAATACATTTCTTAGTCAGTGGTAAATAAAATATATCAGTGTTTCTTGAGTTTAGTTTCGGAATGCGTAGTTTTATGAACTCGATAAATCTAACAGAATAGGTTATATGATTATATAATTTGAATAAGCAGCAGGTGTTGAGATAAATACGTCTGTTAAGTAGCATTTCACAACGAAAGTGATCTCTGAGGTAAGAGTTTGTAGCATATAAATTTTCATTAAAAAATTTATGATTTGATAAGTGAAGAAGGGAGCATAGAAAATCAGTTTGAACTTTCTCAAGCCACCGATGTAAAGTAACATTGTACGGAGACCAGATGGTCGAAGCATACTCTAAGCCGGGTCTTACGAGGGAGTTGAATAAGAAAATAGAAAATTCTGTGCTATTGAAACGTGTGGAGTTGCGAACAGTGAAATAAGAGATTCTGTAGGCTTTAGAGATAATGTGGTTTATATGGTTGGTGAAAGACAGGTTGTACTTAAAAAAGACCCCTAGATCCTTTGTGGTAGTTTGTTTCTCAAGAGAAGAACCATTAAGAGTGTACAAGAAGCTATGAAGAGAATGTTTCAGTGAGTAAGTGACCGAGTGACAATTTTCATTAGTGTACATTTTATTTTCGATACACCAAGAACTAATAGAGTATAGATCTAGTTGCAAATCAAAGCAGTCAAGAGGGGTACGAATAATTTTGCCCATTTTGATGTCATCTGCGAACAAAAACAAAGAGGATGATTTTACTACATCTTGTATGTCATTAATGAACAGGAGAAATAATAATGGTCCTAAGATTGAACCCTGGGGCACTCCTGAGGAGGATATGAAGCTTTTGGAGTTAGTGCCATTTATGACAACATAGTTTGTTCGAACAGTAAGGTATGAGCATAACCATTTGACAAGTGAGTGATGCAATCCAAATTGTAAAAGTTTTTTAATAAGGAGGAAATAGTCCACCTTGTCAAACGCCTTCTCAAAATCGATGTATATTAGGTCAACCTGACATTTTTGGGCAATCCCATCACCAATGAGATGTATACAATCCATGAAGCCATACTGGTAGGGAGAAATATGGGGCGACATAGTGGGATAGATTCTTTTATAGACTGCATATTCAAAAACTTGGACCTAAATTCAAAAATGTTTTATGGACCTATTCAAATTGTCCAAATAAAGTACTGGATACGTCCATAGGACAACCTAATATTGTTGGGATAGGACGTTTTAGGGACAATCGTAGGGTGGGACATGTATAACCTAATTAGGACATATTTTGGATATTCATGGGGCGCTTTAAAGACGACCTGAATGTCCCGTCAAGGATGTTCTTAGAACGTCATATGGATGTCAGTGTGCTTATAAGTTCGTTTAAAAAAATTGTTTAAAAATCGTTTTTACTTACTTACTTACTTTTCAAACCCGCTTATCCATTAGGGTCGTGGGGCCAGCAGCCCTATGGAGGATCTCCAGCGATCGCGATCTTCCGCCATCAGGCGCATGTCCTCCCTGGTAATATCCAAGCGACTCGAACCCAGATTCTCCATGTAGTCTAGCTACCTGGTTCTAGGCCGACCCCTTGGTCTCTTACCCACCGGCTTGGAAAATAACAACTGCCTAGGAAGACTAGTTTGCGGCATCCGTATCACGTGGCCATTCCAGCGCAGCTGAGATCTCTCAATGCGGAGAAGTAGCGGCTCAACACCTAAAGATTCCCTTATTGTGCTGCTGTATACTCTATCTAGTAGGGTAACACCTGCCACACCTCTCAGAAATCTCATTTCGGCCGCTTATACCCGCGATCACACTCTTTCGGTCATTAGCCAAGCCTCATGACCATAGGTGAGAATGGGGACAAAGATAGATTTGAAGACGGAGAGCTTGGCTTTGTTACCCAGCTCGCGTTTCGTTACCACGGATCACCACAGTTCACATCTGACACAGCTTGCTGCACCGATCCGAGCATCCAATTCTTTCTTCTGCCTTCCATCACTCGTGAATGCAATCCCGAGATACTTGAATTTCTCCACCTGTCTCAATGAGGCTCCCCTAACATGGAGAGCGCACTGAGCAGGCTGTCTTGAAAGGACCAGAACCTCGGTTTTAGCCACACTGATCTTCATCCCAGCTTCTTCACATTTGGCTGCAAACTGGTCTAGTGCATGCTGAAGGTTCATGCGAGAAGACCCAAGGAGGACAAGGTCGTCAGCAAAGAGCAACCAGTCGCCCACACAAACACGCTCATCGCCTCGGCTGCCCCTGTCTATCCAGTCCATAAAGATAATGAACAAGAGGGGTGACAGTACGCACCCTTGGCGGAGTCCAACACCCACGGTGAACGGTCTTGACTTAATGCCATTTATCCGGAGACACATCTCCGCTCCAAGGTGCACCTTGTATGCCTCAGTTGTTGTTGTCACCGGATTAAGAAGAGACGCAAAGTATTCCTTCCACCTATGCAATATCGATGCTCTCCTCCGTTTTCAGAAGCCTCCCATCTGAACTCATAATAGTTTGTGATGAAAGAGACTTCTTTCCACGGAGGCGGCGCACGGTCTGCCAGAACACCTTGTTTGCCGAACCATAGTCTGCCTCCAATTTCTCCCCGAACTTCTCCCAGGCCTTGGCTTTAGCTGTTGATACTGTCTTTGCTGCTGCTTTTCACGCCTCAGTGTACCGCACTCGACTCGAAGTTGACTTATTTGCAAGCCATAGCAAATAGGCTTCCTTCTTTGCGTTGACAGCTTCTTGGACTTCACCGTTCCACCAAGCAGTCCTTTTCTCACCGCCCTGCGCCACACTCAGCCGCTTACGACCACAGCACAATGCAGCCAAAGTAATCACAGCAGTTTTAAACTGCCACTCCTCTTCAACAGTACCACGATCACTGGGTAGTTCTTTGAAACTTGAAGATATGTTATCTGCAAAGGTCTTCCTCACAGCTCTATCCTCCAATGCCTCCCATTTGATGCGCCAAGTTTGTCTGAACCTAGTATTTCGCTTGGTTGGCATGGATTCAGAGAACCGCAAAGTGCAGACAACAAGGTGGTGATCAGTTGATAGTTCTGCCCCTCTTCTCACACGAGTATCCAACACTGATCGGAATAAGTCGGCTGAAACAATTACAAAATCAATCAGTGACTTCTGGTCCATTGCATCCCTGTGCCAGGTATACTTATGGACATCCCTGTGCTGAAAGAAGGTGTTTGTGATGGAAAGTCCATTGTTGCAACAGAGATCCAACAAGCACCTCCCATTCGCATTTAAATCGGGGTCACCATTCCTCCCAATCACGCCTTTCCACGTTTGGTCATCAGCCCCTACGTGTGCATTGAAGTCGCCCATCAGGATGATGGAATCTGCACTCCCTCTTCTGCTAAGAGCAGTATCAACTTCATCTAGAAAAAGTGAGTACTCTGTGACTGCATTCGGAGCATATGCAACGAATAGAGAGAGAGACCGTTTCCCTATCTGAAGCCTCAGGAGACACAGTCTTCCACCTAAGGGGGTCCAATCTGCAACATAGTCTGCCAGCCGGGGACTTGTGAGTATCCCCACTCCCGCCTGGGCAGTCATGTTAGGGTCGACACCAGAGTAGAAAAGCTTCCACCCTCCTTCTAAGTCCACAGTTCCAGAACCCGGACGTTTCGTAGAGGTAATACCTATGATATCCAGTCGATACCGTTTGGCTTCCTCCACTAACTCTGATTCCTTTCCTGTCATGGAGAATACGTTCCAAGTGCCAATTGACAGCACCCGATCCCGTTGTCGCTTTACCCGTTTCTCCTCCTGGGTATAGGCATGCACTGCCCCCGACCGTTTCCCCAAGCACATAGCGAGTGCACTGGTGGGGCTTCTGGGAGGCATTGCTCCGAGATAACAGCCGGGAGACTGTCGACTATTTTTCGAACGAGAGCCTCTGCCTAACTCCTAAACGTGGGTGACTTTAACCTGCGCCACACCCGATGCAGTATGAATTCTCTCATTCGTCGACATCACGAGATATATGTTTGTTTGGATACTCTTCGTCTCACTTCTCAACCATGACCTTTCTGGTAAGGGTGACCCTAAAGTAGCCGTGCTACAACCAGCATAGCTCACAGAATCCCTAAAGCACCCAAACCCTTGACCCACGGTAAGGGGGCATCCACTCGTTTTTATAAACTACAAAAAATTTTCCTGCCTGACATCCAATTCCAGCTCCAATAGGAGCAAATAGAACACACATTTTGCAAAATCCACCACTCAAATATTCACTATAAGCAAGCCAGTTGTACTGCTCCAACCACGCTTGCTTGAATCTACGTTTTTGTCTTCCTTCAAAGTTACCTGGATAACTATAGTTTATGGGAAGCTTCCAAGCGTCATTCAAAAATTTTAGTTTCTTATCACCATCTAAAATCTTTCCAACAGCTAATCCCATATCATATAATTGACGGGGTGCAGAACAAGTTACATTGGTAAAATGCTGAACAAATAATAAATATATTAAAGTCTACAATCTCACAAAAATTCACACTGACTATTTTTAATTCAAATGAAATATTTTTTTCACCTCAACTAAAATATAGAATTTACCATTTCTTGAAAAATCTCAGCTTCAATATTATTACAGATGCTTTACTTCTCAACATTTGAAATAGTTGGTCTACATTGGGACAATTCATTATCAGAATATTGCTGTTTGGGATCTGAAATTTCCTTGTTATTCACATTAAAAACACCATGACTGCTTGCGTCGGTAGTGTAAGCCATGTGTTTGTTATCTTTATCAAAATAATCCATAAGTCTTCGCTTCATATTTCAGTAAGAATCACAAATCAAAAATGAAGACATAAACGTAGTAATCTTCCTTTTTAGCTGGGAATCGTTCGCCATTGGTATCATCATTGAGTGTGCATCTCTTCTGTACATGCAAGAGATCTCTGCGTATGGGCGGTAATAGCCCCTTTCCTCCTCCTCTCCACCTTCCTTCAGGAATCCAAGTCCCTCTGATGCTCTCCTGCCACCCTCGCTCTCTTTACATTCCCCCCTTTCCCTACCCTTCTCTTTGCCACATTTCACTTATTGGCCATTCAGACTCCAATGTTCCGAAAGCAAGCATCAAGAAAGTAGAGGGCATGGCCGTCTATATCTAATTAATGTGCTTGGTGGATTGGCTGCAAATTTATTTTTGCTTAACGCAGATGAATACAGAAAGCTTGCCAATCACCTAGATGCTGCTATTACACTTATGAACCCAAAAAAATTTTTAGAAAAGAAAAATATTAACATATGCCAAAAAATCTCTCTCCAGAAAAATTTCTTTTCCTCAGGGAAGTAGACTTTAACAGACCTACTGTTAATGAGATAAATCAAATCACAGCATCTCTTCAGGGTCCAGCACAAGCTATACTTGCTGTCCATACAGAGTTTGATCATACTTCAACACTTCAACAAAATCTTGATAAAAATAATTCCCAAATTTTTCCTCTGTTACACAAAGTATAACATTCCAAAATCTTATTCTTCAATTTAATTACATTATCATTAGGCTTGCATGTAACATTTTTAGAGCTGACAAAAAAATAAAATATATCTTGTGCTAAAAACGTCTTTGTAAACATTTGGTAAATAAAATGTTTAATTTTTTTATTTTTGACCCAAACGTCAATCATTTCAAATATTAAGTTACCGTATATACCCGCGCATAGGCCGACGCCCTGTTTTTGAGCCCAAAAAGTGGAAAAACGCCTTGACCCGCGCCATAGCTTACATGATAAGAGAGGCTATGCCCGCGCATAGGCCGAGGCAAAAAAGGGAAAAAAATGCAACGCATGAGGGAAAAATTTTTATTACAAAAACATTAAATAACTCAGGTCCTGTAAAGCCTAGATTAATGAAACTTGGAGGAATAACAGGGTACATAAGACTGTGTATACCGTTAAAATTTGATCGAATTCCAACAAGTTTCCGAGTTACGCAGTGAAAATTGTAACAAGTGCTGGTTAGTACTCAAAAGTAAACGCGTTATGATGTTGAATAATTAACTTGAAAACTGTTTGTTGGAATTCAATCAAATTTTAACGGTATATAATCTTTACAATGTGTAGCAGATACAAAAAAATTATTTCAAGTATTTTATGTTATAAACCATTTTTCGATCATGGTTTCAATTTTGTTTCGATCATCTTTCAGTAGGCTTAAAGTATCGATGTTCAAACTGTTTCGAAATCGAATTTTATAGTTTTCTTGAATCTTCGATGCTTCGATATTCCATTTTGAATACTGTTTAGATTAATGTATTTAATTAGCAGTTTTCCTAGCTAACGCAGTCTAGTGACTGATTGGTGATTTGACTTAACCAACCATTTACCATCGAAGTACAATCGAAATTTCCATCGATGGTTTGTAAACCACCATCGCTGGCAATCTATGTTTTGTAAAAATCGTTCGATGGTTGAAAACCATCGAAATTTCCATTGAACGACGAACAAAACCATTGATGGATCGCACACCACTAATTTACTGTATGTATTGGAATGACAGAACACGTAAAAATGCGCTGGTTTCGTTTGAAGCCCCTCCCCCTCTCATACTTTCTCCAATATGGCCGCCCGGCCGCCACAGCGTTTTAGAGATTCTCGTTTTATCTTATCAGAAATTTATTTATGCAGTGAAAGGGTTAATAAATGAAATCTAAACGGATTAATAAATTAAATTATTGCTTAGTTTTTTGTAAACTCCACTTATAAGAGTTTTCATCAACTCTGACCCGCGCATAGGCCGAATGTGGTTTTTAGGGGTCATTTTTTGGAAAAAAAAATTCGGCCTATACGCGGGTATATACGGTAATTGCCCGATTAAAAATGAAAAAACCTACTGTAATTTATATCAAAATGATGCATTTTTTAAAAATTGGTCTGCACTTTTTCTTATAGAGGTACATGAATTATACTGTTTTATATAAATTCAACGTGAAGACACTTGTACAGAATCGGGGTGCGGAACAAGTGTAGAAAGAGGCTTTAAGTCTGGATCTGGACCTGTCGATGGACAGAACACTCTTGATGATGATGATAAATTGATCTAAAAATCTCCAATAAATTATTTAGAACCGAAATAAATTATTAATGTAGTTCTTCTGTTATATTGTAAAATATATACTATACTTGAATAAATTCCTTAGTTTATTTTTTAACTGGTTTCTGTGTTAGGTCCCAAATAATATCCACCGAACGTTATTTTTCAATGATGATAAATTGAACGTTTTGAGAAATTCAACAAAATCTAAAGTTTAGAAACACAGGGATGGGGAGGAGATATCCATATGTGGCAAAGATATTCATGTTAAATTGAAACTATAAAGGCACCTGCATGGTTTACATCCGACTAGCTGTTGCATGCGACTCTGGAATGACTACTTCCGGTCTCAAACAGTCAGTCGTAGGAGTCGTGCGACTAGTTTTTCTGACTTGTCGTTCATGATAACCAATCAGGTTGTGAGAATATACATGATTAGCATCATGGAAAGTGATCGCTCTAGATGCAAAAAAAGAAAATGGAGGCTTCCATGGAAAATCCATGTGCAAATACATTTATTAGTTTAATACGTAATCGAATCCATTTTGGCAGAAATGAATACAGTTTCCTGTGTGACTGCAGCGCTGTCACGGACACAATTTGAGTTAATATGCTTGTCAGTTGAAAGTCGTGCACGCGGAAGTTAAAATCTAAATTTTGCTAGTGGCATGCACTCTGGTGTCTCTTCAAGTCTGATGAAAACCGTGCACGTCAAAGTCGGGTATGTGTGTCTACTATAACGTGTTGGGTTCCGATGAGTCAGACGACGGAATGGGCCATTGGTAACCTCATTGAAGGGGTGGGTATACTTGCTGATGACCTGTATACATAAATACTTTAATAATTTTTAATAATATTTACAAATCTAATGGGGGAGGGGGGCTATAGCCCCATTAGCCATCCCCTTAAATCCGCCACTGGGTCTGGAAAGAAAATAGGCAACCACGTTTCTTTCCCCTTGAATGTGATCAATGATCAGGTCAAATTTCTGTAATTCCAGGGACCATCGCAAAAGGCACTGATTTTTTGGTCCCAAATTTGCCAGGAATTTCAGTGGAAAACCCAGCACCATGTGACAGAACTGCTTCAGGGCCAGTACCATTGCCAGAAGTTCCTTCTCAATAACACGATAACGAGATTAGGCGCCTTTAAGCTTCGCACTGAAAAATGCTATTGATTTCATCCCCTCTGCAGTTTGTTGTTGAGGGACCGCACCCACTGCCTCACCTGATGCATCCGTGTGTAACATGAATTCTTTAGTATAGTCAGGGGGAGTCAATTTTGGTGGGTTACTTAAAACCATCAAAAGCTGTCTGACACTCAGCAAATTGTACGAATTTTTCACCTTTCCTAGTTAAGTTCGTAAGAAGGATTAAAATCCACAATAAGTTTTCTATATATGGCCTGTAGAAATTCTCACTGCTTCCATCAGGGACCTAACCTGTTTCACGTTAAAGAAGGATGCAATTCTCTGATTGCCTTAATGTTCTCCGGCTCAGGTGCCAGGCCTCTGTTAGAAATCACGTGCACCCTAATATGTAACACTCGGCATGGCGAATCTACATTTGGATGGCTTCATTATTATATTCCTGCTCTTGAATATAGCAAATATCTCCAGATGCTCATCCGTAGTTTTAGAGTAAATCAAAACATCGTCATAGAAGACATACACTCCCTGAGCCAGGCGCTTATACAGTAGGTCCGTCATAAAGACCTGGAAGGTGTGAGCCGAGTTCTTTGCACCCTGGGGCATACACGTAAGCTGATACTTACCCGAGGGCGTAGTGAACGCGAAACATTTTCTCAAATCAGGCGTTCGGCAGCTGATAAAACCCAGAATTTAGATCCAACACGCTGAAATAGTTATAATCATGCAGGTCCTGCAACAAGTCGTGGATCTTCTGCATTGGTAAGTCCAGAGCCATAGTTGCATTATTCACCTTGCGAAGATCCAAGATGAACCTGATATCGCCATCTCCCTTTTTAATGACATGGAGAGGCGAGTTCCACCTGGAACGACTAGGTTCTATAATACTCGCCACCAAATATTTCTGGATTTTTTCTTCAATAGCAGGCAGATGTATCCTGGGTATCTGGTATTACCGTACAAATATTGGCTTTGCCTGGTCAATCTCTAATGATACATGTATATCAGTGATCCCGGATAGCATCTCCAACTCATTGGCGAAACTGTCCCTAAATTCGACCAACAGCCCATTAAGTTCATGCCTGTGGTGACCTGCTATATCCCCTTTTATCATGTTATCAAGAATAGCGTTGTTTGCCAAAACAATTTCTCCGTTCTCCCCATCCCTGAGTTCAAAGCTCACTTCCCCTGAAATATCTCCCCCAGAATACCCAAGTAAGACCTCCTCGGTAAGGGGAGCACAAGAAATTTCTTACAATAAAAGGTATTGTTCCCAAACTTAATGTCCATCTGTACTGCCTTAGTCACCCGCTACTCATTGTTAATATCCACCAGAACTACATCCTCGGATAACCAATCTACCCTGTCACCTAAGCTGACTGCGACTTCCTCCTCAATAACACTGTACAACATGAAAAATGTCCTTTAGATGAAAATACAGTAGAATCTCATTATTACGCTTTTCAAGGGACCGAGAGATTAAAAGTATTAAATAATGACCAAAATCCCCATGAGATAAGTATCTAAATGCATTTCAATACATATAAGAAGCTTTATTCATTGTGTCTCGGAAAAAAATTCTGTTAATGTCGATTGCTACATGATTTAATGTAATCATCAGTGACAAGACTATTCATCTTAGTGTACAGTTATTGGCCTCGGTGGCTCAGCGGTTGAGTGATCGCCTCTGATGCCCGAGTACGCGGGTTCGATCCCGGCCGAGGACGACGAGGATTTTTCAGTGGGAAATCCTGAGATCACGCACTTCCTTCAGAAGGGAAGTAAAACCGTTGGTCCCGTGTAGTTGTTTGCAGGCTGCACGTTAAAGAACCCTGGCGAGGCAAAATTTGCGGCCCTTATAACGCCGTCCTGAAATGACCATAGCAGTTGAAAAGGACGTTAATACCAAACAAACCAAACCAACCTTAGTGTACAGTTGAAAAAGATCTTCACTTACATTTTTGCCATAAAGTAAATAAAGTTTCAAATCTTCCATAACTGTCATCATACATTTGTGTGAGGGTGCTGATGGTTGTACAAGCTCGTCCTGATCACTTTCTTCATCTGACCCGCCATCTTGTGCATCCCACCAGCATTGCTCGATGATCTCTTCTTCGCACAGGAAGAAGTAACCATTTGGAGACGAAATGAGTGATTTGTAGACATTAGTGGATCAAAGCAAGAAAAAAAACATTGATTATAGGCAGAAACACAACTGTTTAAATAAACCACAATCGACGTAAGAATGATTGACGTAAAACCAATCAGATTTTCACCTGCGCCACATGCTGTGTCATCAACACTCTCTCTGGCTGCAGAGCCAATTACATAGTTTACTTTTTTTTTTTTCCGAATAAACCACCGTCGAGTTCAGAACGAATCACGAAAAACCAATCAATTTTCGAATCTTTTTTTTTTTTTTTTTTTCCCGAATGAAAAACACAGAGTATACTTAAAATAATTTAACTTTTTAGGATGAAACTCTGAATTTTTGAAACGTATTCTCGAATGTTGGGTAAAAAAAAACAAAACGTATTAGCGGATTAAATTAACATAGAAATAGCACTAATGGGACCGGGACTGAGGAAAGAGAATGTAAAACTGAGATAAACGTATTGCCGGAGAACATAATAGCGAGATTGTATTTACTTCTTGTATATTTTTGGCTGAAAATAACGAATCTGTAATTATTTTTTGTTTACCACGCACCATTTTCCAAAAAATCCACATTTTAGCTTTTTATGTATCTATAAGGGTCCTACAAATGAAAACGAAAATTTGTGAGGGAAAAAAAAAGACGACAGGTAGGATTGTAAGTTTTTGTTTTCAACAATTGCAAAATCCCACTGCAAATTGAACAATAGGTTGCAAGTGTTGCATCGCTTGAGAAAGAACGATAGCTCGCGCTTCAAAGCTCTGCGAGTGATCGCTTTGTTCAAAAAACAAAATGGAGTCAACAAAACAGGAACAGAGAGCAGTGGTCGCAAACAGCATGGGGAAAGTGATGTTGACCGTGTTTTTTGATCGCAAAGGCTCGATTTTACTGGACTTTCTTGAAAAAGGCACCACAGTTAACGCAGCATGATATAGGGAAACATTTAAGGCACTGCACGGCCATCAAATCCAAGCGTCCTGGATTTCTTACGGAAGGAGTGTTTCTTCTCCACGACAACGCACGTCCTCACACCTCGAAAGCAATGGTAGACCTCATCAAAAAGTTCAACTGGGAAGAAATACAGCATCCACCTTACAGCCCTGACTTATCCCCATGTAACTTTCACGTGTTTGGGGATCTCAAGAAACATCTGAAAGGCCGCAGGTTTCAATCAGACGATGAAGTGAAGGTGTGACATTTAATGTCAGTATGGTCTGTACGCCTGGCAGAGGGCACTAGCTTATTTGAGTGTTGTTGTGTTTTGTGTGTTGTTAGTGATGCGTGAGAGTGGTAAGTTGAGGGAGTGTTGTGTTTTAGTTCGGAGAGGGAGTGTGGATGCTGTATTGTGTTTTGTTTGGGTGATGCTGTGTTGTTTGGAGTTTGCGTTTTAAACAGTGTTGGTGTTATTGAAGTGTTTTGTTACGCTGTGGGTTATGGATGAGGTGGTTTGTAGTGGACGTGTGGGTGTATGTTTTAATTTCCCTAATTTGCCTCGGTGGTGGTTCTTGTGTGGAGGTTCATTTGTTTGGTGCAATGGACAATGAATTCCGTATCTTTTGGGGGGGGGGGAGTATTATTCTCCAGTTAATTATGTTGGATGTATTTTTTTTTCGTTAATGCGGCTCTTTGCGTTTACTGTTAGAATATAAGGTGTTGATTTTTTATTTTTATTTCACTATAGTGAAAATTGTTTTTATTTCCGGTTGACCGTTGTTGCTTTAGAAGAAAGCAGCAGTGTTTAAGCATTGTTGGGCTGTTATTATCTTCGCGTTGATTTTCCGGGAAAATGATAGCAGCAGCTTTCTCCATTGTTACAAAGAGATATTTTTTTGTGTTGTATTTCGACGTTTTTTTTTTTTTTTTTTTTTTTGTTATGTGCGGGTCTCTCTTTTTTTTTTTTGAAAAGAAAGTTGTCGACCCGAGCGGGCATATATCGTCTTCTGTGTTCAAATCATGGCGGCCATATTGGTCGGAGGTCTCTCTAAATTTATTCGCCTTTTAATTCTGAGGGGACAATAGCAGTCATGAACAGTAATTTCGCTCTAAGTTTTAAAAAAGTCATGAAGCCCAATCTGAATTAACGAAGATAGGTTTGTGGAAGTGGAGACATGCGTGGCAGTGCAAGCTAAGGTAGTGTTTGGGCAGGGAAGCCTCCCTTGGCCCATGCGTATCGTCGGACAAGTGAGTGAGTGACTTCTTTATTTACGTTTTCACCGTAAACCGAGAGCCCCTTAGATGTTCTGCTGTTGACTCTTCCAAGCTCTGTCATTCAGCCAGAGCTGAACTATTTTTGTGTGCCCTAGGACATTGATGCGCATGTGTTGAAGGAAGAAAAGTGTCACTAAGTACCCCTGAATTGCCTTTATTTATCTTAGTGTTAGTGTATACTATTTGGAGGCATTTCGTCCCAGACAAGTAATGCTTGCTTTGTGTATTGATTGTGGGGTATGCGGCTTGGCATAGAAGAAGGTAAAAGTTACTGTTGTGAGCACAGTCACTGACCTGTTTTCCAAGACGCATGCTTAGGAATTCTTTGGGTAGTGTTGGGGTGGTAGGCTCCCACTTATTACCTGGAATAAGTTTCCAGTGCTGAGCGCTCCTTAACTGAACCGGGTTTACGGAGATTCCGTTGTCCCTCCCCTGAAGCTAATTAAAAGGGGCACGTGACGCATTCTGTGCCAGTCTGTGGGAATATTTGAAGCCCGTGTTGGGGAGAGATGGTACAGCTGGCGGTCTGTCACCCAGACACATTGACCTTGCTAACCAGAGCAGGACATAAGGTGGCGCAACGGTAGAAGGAAGGGCCCTTTCCTGGTTGAGGTACCTAGTCAAGCCTTTAGAGCCGCATACCTCGAAACATTGATGGGTGTTGTCAACCCACGATTAGTGGATGTAATAGTTATTAGATTCCTTAAGTCTTAGTCTAAGGGGCCCCTTTTAGACATACTTTTAGGTTTTCTAAGTTTCTGTATATTGTTAAGTGTTTAAGATAGTCCATGGTTGTTTGCTGCACCGAGTGAAACCGATTGTATGCATATAAGAGAACAGAATATTAAAAGTGTTATATTTTAGAGCTTTAATGCGTGTTGTGTATGTGGTTTTTATCAGAGTAGCGGTAATTTGATTATAGAACCAGAACATTAGTCTTGCGATAAGGCCCTGAACCATCGACAAACGCTCCTGGGGATATCACAGATAGTATATAATTGTAAGATTATCTATAAGGGAAGGGGTCGTCAGTCACATTTTGCCGTCCCTGGGTAGGCCTCGTTAATCCTGTTTAGAAGGATTTCGCTAAACACTACTGGTCTGGTCTGGTTTGCATGCAATGTGTGGCTCGAGTGCGAGACGTGCGTTAGTGCAATTGGTATTGTTTTTGCATGTAGATTTACAGGAGTAGTAGGTGTATTTTAGCATGCCAGGGGATGAAGGCTGGAGTGAGTGCAGGAGTGGTAGCGGGAGCCACCGCACCTCCCGAGCTTGCAGGATATGCAGGCACAGTACCTGCCTTTATGGGAGAGGATGAAGGCATGAGTGTGGCATCCTTCCTTGCCAGTATTGAAGACGTGGGGGAAATAGCTCACTGGACCCCCCAGGGTTAAAATACTGGTGATCCGGTCCAAGCTCAAGGGAGCTGCTGCCTGGCGAGCAGCGAAGCATAAGCTATTAGACATTAGCAATTATGCCCGCACCGTGCTTGGCTGGAGCAGGTGTTAGGGCGCGGGCCGGTGACTCGGGATGTGGCGAAAGAATTGTTTGATACGGTTCAGCGTCCTGACGAGTCGGCTTCAGCATTTGCTGACTGACTAGAAATCGCCATGGAACAATTCATTAGCACCCATTCCGAGTGGAAGGCAAGCCAAGACGCCATGCTCTTGGAGCGGTTTACAAGTGACTGTCTGGCTGCTCATCGGCATATCTTCCTGGCCACCAGGGATCCCTCGTTTAAGGAGGCTATGACTGCTGCCCTGCGTTCGGAGGATATAGAGCGGAGGGGGGGCCAATGTTGCCGAGTCTGAGAGCGGAGCTTATGGAGGGGAGGACCTGGAACAGCCCAGCAGGGGGGATAGGAGGAGTAGTCGCAACCAAGGATTCCCTGAACCACAAGGATCAGGCCGTGACCACCAAGAGAGAAGGCCTCCGCAATGAAACTGAATACATTGTTGCATCACATAGATAGTGCAAATTCAGGGCTTATTATTGGTAGAAATACGAATAACAATGCACTATCTATGATGATGTAACAATGTAGTCAGTTTCATTGCGGAGGCCTTCTCTCTCGGTGGTCACGATCAGGCCCGGGCTGTCAGTGAAGCAGTGCCATCAAGAAATTAGAAGAAAACATTGACCTATATAAATAACTGGATGGTGCATCCCTCATTAAGAGGATTAAAAAGGGTGATGCCACTGGAGGCCATATTGGAAGGGGCAATAGTTTAAACTTTTTTGTGACATTTTTATTCGAGATTATTCCAATATAATTAATTTGATGGGAAAATTTAAATGAAAACTTTTTACTAATATAATTAAATATTATCTTTTTAGTTTGACAGAGTATAAAGTAAATAATATTTACGAAACTCAGATTGCTTACAGACATTAAAGATTTGATTTAAAGTATTTAAAAGCTTATTTTTATTTAATTAACATTTTACTTTGAATAATTGTTAAGTTTACTTTGTTTACCTTTACAATGCTCTTTCTGACGTTAAAAATCAGAATTGATCCAACAATCAAATAAACGTTGCACACACGATGAGATTTCTTGCCCCTTTTTCGCCGGATGCACCATCCAGTTATTTATATAGATCAGTGGAAGAAACGTTGGCAGAGCTGACAAAAATGATGGCAGCCATGAAGGCTGATGTTGACAAGAATAGAGGGTCTGCCGGAACGAGGCCCATTGGGGCCAATAATGGCTGTTTCCGCTGTGGGCAACTCTGGACACTTTGCCCAAAACTGCCCCCAACAGGGAGCAAAAGCCCTCAGCGAAAACATGTCGGCCTACACGTTGGACCCATTGGTGATGCACTGCGTTGAAAGGGGGGGCTATGTGTCACCAAGGTGGAATTACAGGGACTACCTAAGTCGATGGTGGGGTTATGGTGGAGCGCAGTGGCTGGGCCCAGTCGTAGTATGCGGGTATAACGGTTGCAGTTGGGTGCAAGGGCATAGGTTCGGGGACATCCAATGGTTTCGTGAGGGGCAGCTGTGGGTTAGATATGCGCAAAGAAGGAAGTGTATTATAACGGATCCCTCTGGCCCGTTATGATCATGTATTTGTGTTACTAAGAGATAGAAGAAAAAAAAATTCTTGACAACGGACAGTTTGTTTTATTCTTACGAGGTATATTTTCTTTTATTATTGCTTAGAAATCTCTTATGAAGATCGACTTTCGTGCCGTCATTGTTTTATCCCCCTGTTTTGGTAACAATGCCTCTCAGAGGGAGCTTTGTAGAGGGAAAAATTAACGTCGAGTGATGGTTAAAAGCGTCAAAAACAACAAGTTTAATTGAAATGGACTGAGAACAAGAAAAGGGAGGTGGATCGCCCGCCATCCGGAGATAAGAAAAGGAACTTTTATTTCGCAATCGACGGGCGAGATCAGTCCGAAGTGATTTCAACAGTCGTGTCGAAAAAAATTCCGTTCCCCACCGCCCATTCTCTACGTCTCGTTGAAATCGTGGATCGAGAGATTTTTTTTGCCCGGATCAAGCCTCGTCTCCGAAGGAGAAATCGAACGCCGAAATCTTGACTCATCTGAATGAAAACAAAGCTAAGTAGACTTTTACTCTTTTGATTGATGTTTGTTGAGTTTGATGGTCATTACAAACAATTCGATTAACCTAATTGCTGCATTGCTAAGTTATTGAATTCGATATTGGAAAAGACGAAAGCCGGACCATTTTGAAGGAATCGCTAAAGTTCGCCCGAGGTAACCTCAGCTGCCAGGAAAACTCAAAGTAAGACAAACTTTCCTATTTTCCTTTTGGGGGCCCCCATCAGCATAACCTCGATGGGAATCATTGATGAATAAAAAGTAAAAGAAAGAGATTAACTGAAAGACTTACCTGGTGCCAATCTTAAACTTCTAAAATCCTAGATAAAAAGAAAAAAGAAATACTAAAAACACCCTGAGACTTAATCGAGAATAATGACTAATGACGAAAGTTTACGAAACCATAGTGAAGCATCCCAATAAGGATCCTTCAGGAGAACGTAATAAACCTCTTCCCTTCAGCGGTTCTTTGTGACCAAACTCAAGAGTGAGAATTTGAAATGTGTGTTAATTATTCCAGCTTACGACGTTGATGATGCCCCACGATGATATCGAGTACATCTTTTCGAGGGACTTAGTGCTTAACCGTCGTTCGCTTCGGATAGTGGGTGGGTCCCTTTACTAACTTGCCCTGGTCCCACTCCTTGTATGAATGCTTTAGTTGACTGAGACCCCCCCCCCCCCACTCACGGTCGCCCCTTGTCAACCAACCCTTTGGATTTTTCTTCCATGCCCACCACCGTAACGTGTCCCTCCTCCAGTTTGCCTTGATTGAGACCCCTTATCTGTTAAAAGAAAGAAAGACTGTTGATTGCTCATAGTATTACTCACTTTCATAATTATTAAACGTAGTGGAAATCGATAATCAGTTATGATTTAAAATAATTAAAAACGAAACAATAAGAAGATGTTACTCCTTTTGAACCTACCTGTAAGCAGACGGCTGCCGTCGTCTAATAGAATCCCGACCTTTATTCTTGACGAGATAGTATGAAACCCATTTCAAAGACAGTCGATTAGTTTTGTGTGTTATTAATCATCAACAATAAAGAACGATAGAAAATAACGTATAAGTAGAAGTAAAACGCAATACAGACATTAACTTTGCTTGATATAGACATTAATTCAATAATTTATCAAACCAAACGTTACTGTAGCATTAGTGGTGCATGTTGATTAAAGAAACTCTATCTGACTCCAAGTTGTGTTTTGTAGAACAAAAAGTAATTTACTTCGCTCTTAATTATTTACATTTGGTTTATACACAATTAAAGTATAACATTTTTGATATTTGTGGAATGATGGATCACGAGAATCTCTGTCCGTGGCGAGAGTCAATGTGTGTGTGTCTCTAGCGTGCCACTGGTCTTCTTAGCTCTGTGACCCCTGGTGGTCATTTTTGGAAACAGGATATTTTGTTATGCCATCTGGTGGCGAAATAGAGCCCTTAGGAGAGTTCGCCACAGTACTCCCCCCCCCCCCTTGAGAATGCCGAAGGCATAGAGTCACTGCGAATACTTGGGGTTTATTCCTACTCGTCTGCCAGATCAGGTTATGGTGGTGGAGTTGGGCTGGGAGCCTGCTTCCCGAGTGAGCGTTGAAGTCGGGGGTGGAGGTGGGGGTGTCGTGGGCTGTGACGTTGGAGATGATGCGGGCTGCGGGGTGGTTGCTGCATTTGGTGGCTCTTCCAAGCTGAAAGCTGGTTTTAGTCTGTCGATTTCCACCGTTTTCTGTTGGTCGTTCCTGTGAATGGTGAGGCGCTTGTTACTGTGTTTGATGACTGGGAAGGGTCCCTCATACAGGTAGGATAGCGAGGGCCTGGCAAGAAGACGTGCGAGCAGGATCCCATGGCAGGGTATACAAAATGTGTAGTCCTTGAGTGGTCGGACGTCTGACGTGGACGGAGTGCTTGCATTGTGTCACTCAGCGCTTGTAGGAATGTAGATGGTTCAGGCAGAGGTGTGGAGGTTGTGTGGAAAAACTCTCCCGGAATGCAAAATGTCTGTCCATATACCATCCCGGCGCAGGTGCCGCCGATGTCCTCCTTGAACGTTGAACGGAGGCCCAGGAGAACAATGGGCAGGGAGTCCGTCCAGCGTTGACCGTGGCAGCGCAGAGCTTGCTTCATCGAACGGTGGAATCGCTCGACGAGGCCGTTTGCTGCGGGGTGATATGGCGTGGTACGTATATGTTGTATCCCCAGCATAGATTTGAGGTTGGCGAACAGGCGCGACTGGAATTGCCGGCCTTGATCTGTTGTGATTGTGGTGGGCACGCCAAAACGGGAAATCCAATGCTGCGTTAGGGCTCGGGCAACGGTTTCCATGCTGATGTCTCTGAGATGGATGGCTTCGGGCCAATGTGTGTAGCGATCCACACATGTCAAGACGTAATACAAACCGTCCGATGGGGAGAGGGGGCCGACGATGTCGACGTGTATATAGCTGAACCGTGCAGAAGGTAGCTCGAATGCATGCGGAAGGCTGTGGGTGTGCCGCTGATTTTTGATCGCTGGCATTTCACACATGCGCGGGTCCAGACGAAACGCTCTTGAATTAGGCGTCTCGTGGCTCTTACGCCGGGGTGGGACATGCTGTGCACTGCGCTGTAAATCTGCCGATGAAAATTGGGCGGTACATATGGGCGCACTCTGCCGTCACTTGTGTCGCAATATATGTGGAGAGAAGAATTGAGTTGCAGTGGTTGAAGAGCGAGTGAGGTGTCCGTTTTGTTAATGAGGGCAGTCATTTCACTGTCCTCGGCTTGCGCCTTGGCTAGAACAGTGAAATCGGTGGCGGGTAGGCATAGTTCGTTGATGCGAGACAGAGTATCGGCAACATTGTTGTCAGAGCCGGAGATATGCCGTATGTTGGTGCTAAACTGTGCAATCAAGTCGAGGTGATGCAATTGTCGTGGTGAGCAAGAATCGGATTTTCTCTTAAAAACAAAAGTCAAGGGGCGATGGTCTGTAAAAATTATGAAATTGCGACCTTCCAGTTTGTGTCTGAATTGTTTTATCGTTGCGTAAATTGCCAGTAGTTTGTGGTCATAAGTCGAATATTTTTGTTCTGTAGGGCTAAGTTTTCGTGAGAAAAATGCTAGAGGCTTGGGGGCTTGCTTGTAGTGCATCTGCAATACGGCACCGATGGCGGAGTCGGAGGCATCCACCAGCAAAGATAGCTGTTGGTTTGGGGCGGGATATGCGAGAGTTACTGCCTGAGTGAGGTCAGCCTTGCACTTATCGAATGCCGCCAGAGTATTTGTTTCCCACGGCACTTTGCGTCTGTCATTTTTTTAGAATCTCTTGTGAGCTCGTGTAAGGGTGCTTGCGTGGCGGCTGCGTTTGGCAGAAACCACCGGTAAAAATTTACCATGGAAGCCACGAGGATATCATCAATATAGGGGATGCAGAAATCTAAGCCTGCCAGGACCTGGTGTATATACCATTGGAAAGTTTGTCCGGAGTTTCGGAGGCCAAATGGCATGGTCACAAACTCGAACAAACCGAATGGGATTGTGACGGCCGTTTTGGGGATATGCGCAGGAAAGATCGGAATTTCGTGGTAAGCGCGAGTGAGGTCGATTATGGAGAACATAGTCTTTCCGAATAGAGTTTGGGTGCAATCCTGGATGTGAGGCACAGGATATCGGTCGGGAGTTGTCACAGCATTTAATCGGTGGTAGTCGCCGCAGGGGCGCCTATCCCCATTCACCTTCCTTACCATATGGAGAGGGCTGGCCCACGGGCTCTTAGACGGGCGAATAATCCCTTCCGCCATCATGAACTCGAACTCTTGCTTCGCTGTTCGAAGGGTGTCGACCGACAAACGCCTGGGTTTTGAGTACACAGGGGGGCCTGTAGTTTCAATATGATGAAATACTAAGGGTTCCTGCTCTGGTTTGCTCTGTAGGGAGGGGTTTATTATTTGCGGAAATTCTGACAATAGTTCATGATAGGGGGAGTGGTCGGCCAACAGGGAGATCCGAGTGATGCTCTTAGGGGCCTGCAAGGAATGACCTGCGGCCTGTAACTGCGTGGTGCCGTCCATCATACAGTTGTTACGAATGTCGACAAGAAGATTGTATTTAGTGAGAAAGTCAACTCCTATTATTGGCTGAGTAACGTCAGCCAATATAAATTGCCATGGAAAGTTGCGGCAGAGGTTGAGAGTCACGTTTATAAGCTTTGTGCCGTACGTTTTAATCTGTGTACCGTTTGCAGCATACAAGGTTAACTTGGCCGGTTGTTTCATGCTAGGGAAATAGCTTCTGGGGACTATGGACACGTCTGCGTCCGTGTCAATTAGAAAGGTGAAGTTTGTTTTTTGGTTGGCCATGAAAATTCTTTCGATAAGGCGTTCACCGCTTTTGGCCATGAGCGGTTGCCCGGTTAGTTTTCCGGCTTCGTATATGAACAAGGGAATGTGCATTTCCTGGCCTCATCCCCGAATTTGCTGTGATAGAAACACAGGCTGCGGTCATTGATAGGCGGTGTTCTTTTGGGGCGAGATCGGCTGCGGCTGCTGCACGTGCGGTATGGGGGCCTTTTGCGTGGGGGTCGGTTTGCACTCGCCACTTGGACGCTGAGTTCCTGTACGGTTTTGGTCAGCTCCGCTATCTGTTGTTGTAACGTTAGGATGGTTGGTGCCTAGGCCACCTCGTTTAAATTAACGTAAGACGGCGAGACCACTTCGGCGATCTTGTCCGCCTTATTTGCCAAATGTGTCAAACTTTCACTCTAAGCAGCGAGAATTGCCTGAATGTTGTGGGGGAGTCTGGATATCCAGAGAAATTTTAGCAGATCCTCGCTGAAGTGATTTCCAGCGAGGTCGTGCATCCTCGTCAGCAGGTGCGACGGGCGTTGGTCCCCTAGCTCGAGGCCCTGAAGTAACGTTCTTATTTTAGAAGATTCGCTCTCAGCAAAAATCTCTATAAGCCGTTGTTTTAGAGTGGCATACTTGTCGGTCTCTGGCGGTTTTAGTATAAGGTCATGCACTGTGTTTAATATATCAGGCTCAATGGCCGCCACCACGTGGGTTGAATCTGGTGGGGTCCGCGGTGACGTTGGCGATGGCGAACTGCGCCTCTACCTGTGCAAACCACAGTCGTGGATTATTTTTCCAAAAAGGCGGTGGCTTGATCACGATCCTGGATATTTGGGGGGTCGCTTGGTCAGGTTCATCTCCGACCATGTTCATTGATAAAAGAAAGGAAAAGGGAAACAATGGGTTTAATTGCTCTACCACGTGGTATCTCGGCTGATCGCACAGCTAGTTACGCGACGCTAGGTTTTTCTCAGGGTCATGAGACAAAATTGATTGCACGTACCTGTTCTGTTGTTGCAGGGATGCTATCGCCACGTCTTGTCTGATGTTGGCTGGGACCGTGTGCCTCTCTGCGTCACGCTGTTCGTCGCCACGTGCACATGTGTTTTACTGGAGATGCCTTCCTTCTTCCTCCTATGTTGCGGGTAATGCCATGTTGTCATCACGTTGATATGTACGAGTATGCTGTCATCTGATCGGTCATGCGGTTTTGAAGGTGTGTTGCCGTTGTCGATCGGTGATTGTAGTGGGCTACGTGGTCGTCTGTGATGCCGGTCGATGTAGTCTTTGTCTCGATCACGTCCGGGTCACCACTGTAGCGTTAGTGGTGCATGTTGATTAAAGAAACTATATCTTACTCCAAGTTGCGTTTTGTAGAACAAAAGAAAGTAATTTACTTCGCTCTTAATTATTTATATTTGATTTATACACAATTAAAGTATAACATTTTTGATATTTATGGAATGCTGGATCACGAGAATCTCTGTCCGTGGCGAGAGTCAATGTGTGTGTGTCTCTAGCGTGCCACTGATCTTCTTAGCCCTGTGACCCCTGGGGGTCATTTTTGGAAACAGGATATTTTGTTACGCCATCTGGTGGCGAAATAAAGTCCTTAGGAGAGTTCGCCACAGTTACTATTGAACCTTTTTTTTTTTATCCCAGCTAATCGTTTGCTGTATAGTTTCCCTAATGATATAATTGACATTTCCCGAATTTAAGTACTGTTCTACGTTTTTGGCTCAATAGCTATTATTTCCTTTTTTTTTTTTGGAATTGTCTCTAGAGTGGTGTGTGATAAGGACTTGATTTTTATTTTATTGGAGAACTCATTGTGCAAAATCTCAGATCAATAAGTTATTTCCTTCCCCTCTACCACTCTTAGGAGGAAACAACCAAGTTAGTGTGTTGGTGTGTGTGTGTGTCTTTTCCCTGGAGGCAGTCAGAGAATAACCCTTCCTGCTATGGGTGATACGTATTAGTGTTTCATTACAGATACCCGAGTCATTCGTCTTCAAACGCCGTAACGGAACGTGTGAAAACAATGCATCCCGTTACAGTATATAGGGACGTGTGAGGTGGATGAGGTGGGTAAGGAGAAAGGATTCAGTGTTGGCGTCTCACGGTTGGGGGCCAAATAGAGTACCGTCGGAATGGCAGCAAGAGTGTCTCAACCTGGCTGTACTCTGGAGGAAGCAGGCCAGGATGGGCTACTGCAACCTCTGACGTAGTGGTTTGTTAATTATGTCGCTTAAACGTTGTGCATTTAAGCTATTAGCTTCTGTCAGGCATATGTGACATTTCATGTCAGTATGGTCTGTACGCCTGGCAGAGGGCAATAGCTTATTTGAGTGTTGTTGTGTTTTGTGTGTTGTTAGTGATGCATAGGAGCGGTGAAGTTGAGGAATTGTTGTTTTAGTTCGGAGAGGGAGTGTGGATGCTGTGTTGTGTTTTGTTTGGGTGATGCTGTGTGATTTGGAGTTTGCGTTTTAAACAGTGTTGGTGTTGTTCAAGTGTTTCCTTAAGCTGTGGGTTATGGATGAGGTGGTTTGTAGTGGACATGTGGGTGTACGTTTTAATTTCCTGAATTTGCCTCGTTGGTGGTTCTTGTGTGGAGGTTCATTTGTTTTGGTGCAGTGGACAATGAATTCCGTTTCTTTGGGAAGGAAGGATTATTCTCCTGTTAATTACATTGGACGTATTTTTCTTTTTTGTTAATGCGGCTCTTTGCGTTTACTGTTAGAATATAATGTGTTGATTTTTTTTTTATTTTACTATAGTGAAAATTGTTTTTATTTCTGGTTGACTCTTCCAAGCCCTGTCGTTCACCAGAGCAGAACCATTTTTGTGTGCCCTAGAACTTTGATGCGCATTTGTTGAAGGAAGAAAAGTGTCCCTAAGTACGCTTGAACTGCCTTTATCTGTCTTAGTATTAGTGAATACTAATTGGAAGCATTTCGCCCCACACAAGTAATGCTTGCTTTGTGTATTGATTCTGGGATATGCGACTTGGCATAGAAGAAGATAAAAGTTACTGTTGTGAGCACAGACGCTGATCCGTTTTCTGGGACGTATGCTTAGGAACTCTTTGGGTAGTGCTGGGGTGGATTCTGGAATAAGTTTCCAGTGCTGAGCGCTCCTTACCTGAACCAGGTTTACAGAGGTTCCAGTGTCCCTCCCCTGTAGCTAATTACAAGGGGCACGTGACGCTTTTAATGAATATTTGAAGTCCCTTCTGTGCCAGTCTGCGGGAATATTTGAAGCCCGTGTTGGGGAGTGGTGGCTCAGCTGGCGGTCTGTCACCCAGACACATTGACTTTGCTAACCAGAGCAGAACATAAGGTGGCGCAACAGTAGAAGGAAGGGCCCTTTCCTGGGTTGAGGTACCTAGTCAAGCCTTTAGAGCCACATACCCCGAAACACTGATGAGTGTTGTCAACCCACATTAGTGGATGTAATAGTTATTAGATTCCTTAAGTCTTTGTCCAAGGGGCCCCTTTTAGACATACTTTTAGGTTTTCTAAGTTTCTGTATATTGTTTAAGTGTATGTCCACAGTTGTTTGCTGCACCGAGCGAAACCGATTTATTGCATATAGAAGAAAAGAATATTATAAGTGTTATATTTTAGAGCTTTAATGCGTGTAGTGTATGTGGTTTTTATCAGGGTAGCGGTAATTTGATTATAGAGCCAGAACAGTAATCTTGCGACGAGGCCCTGAACTATCGACAATTGCTTCTGGAGGATATCACAGGTAGTATATAATTGTAAGATTATGTATAAGGGAAGGGGTGGTCTGTCACATTTAAGCGCCCCCCAGGTGGGCGTTCACTGGAAGTTTGTCACAGACAAAGAGGTTTTGGAATGGTTCCATACGCAACCGAAAGACTTCTTCCATAAAGGAATTACACGTCTTGTTACACAGTGGGATAAATGCCTTAACACATTTGGAGAGTATTTTTAAATTCCTTGCAAACACTTTGGATAAAATAAATAATTTTCGTTTTCATTTGTATGGCCCTTATATATTGTAGAACATATACATGGTGATTCAAGATTCAATGTACAAACTTTTAGGGGAGGTAGTATAGGTGATTCTAAGCAAAAAACTTCATATGAATATGGATCCAAATTTGAACGATAACTGAGATATGCACAGAAATAAAAATGCTACCACCTAGATCAACAAGTTAATAACTCAGGTTATCTTGTGACATAGTCACTTTGTTGTTTTGTTATTTTGTTTTATTTTGTGAAGGGTTACAGTAGTCCTCCCTTAGAAAAGGACTACATGCCACCTTCGAGTGTCAAAGTTCTAGTGTTAGATATTAAGCCCCAGCTATTTTTCGGGGATTATGACGCCCTTTTCCCACTGTAGGTACAAAACCTCCTCTGCGATGGCGAAGTTTGCCATGCGGCCGTTAGGCCTAATGCCCGTTGAGGCTTCTTTCAAATTGAATTTTAAGTAAAAACTTGTCAAGAAATTATGTATTTTATTTGGGTTATGGTACCTGATTCTGAGTGTGATAATTGATATGATTTGGAATTTGTGTAATCAGATTTATTATGTTTTGAACTATTTTATGTATTTGTGACATCGGAGATGTCACATGACTTCAAATGCTAGTGTTCTCATTTGAATTCATGTTAATATAACTTTATGAGCAGTTCTACTCGATTTAATCTCTTTTGTATTTATCCCTTACTCAATTTTATTGTCCGTTTTTTATCTTATTTAAATTCAAAGTATTTAGTCTTAAAATCATTTAAGCCTATCTCTCATTGTCCGACCCGCCAAAAGTAGAGCGTCACTTGTATCGTGTGCAATGTGAGAGAAACAAAATGCTCAAAAGTGTGTTGCTAGGCAACAACGAATTTTTTTTAAGCTTGCTTGCTTCGTTTTTCAAAAACGAAAGTTTCTCTCGAACGATCTTTTTTTTTATCCTTGGCGCATCGAGGGCAATGATTGGTTGGCTTGAAGCTTTCCCACGCTGCGAGCGTTGTTTATAAAAGGGGGGAGCTCTCTCTCCCTGCTCTCTCTCTCTATCTCTCTCTGTCTCTGGCGATTGTTGTTCGTCTTTCATCTCTCTCTCGCACGTGTGCACTCAATGGAGGATCGAAAGTAACTGAAGTGGGAGGATCACCGATCTCGTTCTCTGCATTGTCAAGGGGTTGCATGTTTTGGCATATTTCAGCTGTGCATTCAGGCTGCTTGTGCGTGTGACACTCCTCCTCCGCTCGCGTCCACTCCCTCTTATTCTCTACACCCCAGTTCTCATGCCTCTCCTCGCATGGCAGCTGTACTGGCTCCACTGCTGCTGTCATGGCCCATTTTTCCCCCAAACGTTCTGTGTTGCTCATCTCTTCGCAAACTCTGGCGCAATATATTGCCCCCTGGAAGGTGGTAGGCTGCGCAAATAGTAGCGCCCTGTGGTACTGTGGGTGCGTTCCATACCTAAATCTTTCGAGGAGCAGTGCGTCTCTATCTGCAGCGTATGATGGATCTTTTCTGCATAGCCTATTAAAGAGCACCTCTACCCTCCCGGCGAAATCGCTCACAGACTCGTTCCATGCCTGCCTCACAGTAACGAAATCTTTCATGTAATCGGGCTCTGGTCCTTCCCCCTCAAAAGTGACTGCCAGCCTCTCGGAGAATTCCGTAAACATCTCCACTCCGTACAACTCGTACTGTACTGCTTTCCTCATCGCTGTCCCCTGCAGCTTCATTTTCGCTACGAGTGCCTTTACCTGGTCCGACCATTTCGCCACTGCCCCGACTTGTTTAACGGAGATTAAGAAGTCCTCCACCGGAATGCTGCCATCTTCTCCTGTGAAAACCGGGATCATTTCAATGAATCCTTCCAGGATGGGTATTCTTATTGCTCCCGCCATGCTTAGTGCTTATCCACTGTCCACCGAACCCTGGAGCTGCTGCGCGCTCGCTATATTTTGCTCCGCCTGCCTATTTTTTGCCCAGCTGTCTGTATGATTGTACGCTTACTCCACGTCTGCTCTATCGCATAACTTGCTCTGGCCGCTCCTCTAATACTCTAGTACGAGAAAAAAAAATGTGCCTCATTGATCGCATAATGGTCCCCAATCCCCCTGGTACGGCTAGCGCGCTCGGCGTTTGCAATTACTTGCTCCGTTACGCGTCTAGCGTCTGGTTCACGGCACCAGTTGTGACAGTGCGCCTTGCTGACGCGTCCCAATGTCGTTTTGTGACGCAACAGCACCTCGCTCTGCACGTAATCTTGTAGCTATCGCCTACGCTTACCTTCCCCAAATAGGCAATAAAAACAAAATTCCTTTTTTTTTATGGTCTTAAGGTCCCAATTTCTAGCTGGTATGATCGTATAGTGGTGTTTTCCCTCCCTTTCTTTCCCTTTAGTTTCTGTCTATTCCCATATCATAATAAGCACAAAAAGAAAACAAAAGCTTGAAATCCCTCCGAGTAACGTTCTATAAACCTGCAAACCAAACCTTAACTTAGTTCTACCTAACCTCTTGTTCGGCTTTCCTTTAATCAACTAATTGCGCCAATTTACAAGTTGCGCTTCCCTTTAAATTGCATTACCCAAAGAAAATCCCACCTTTCTCCTTATCCTATTGCCCCTTACCCCCCCCCCCCCCTTTTTTTTTTAAATTTAGTTATGGATTGGTTCTCATTCGCCCCCACTTGTGCTTACTTATCAGGACTCCAATAAAATATAAAAAAAAAAAAATCTTATAATTTCTTACATAAGACACTTAACACACATATATAATTATATATAAATCAAACACATTTATTGAGCAACAAATCAATCCAATAACACAAATTACAAAGTACTGTTACTTTTCTAGAATTACTTTCTCATACTAAACCACAAAACAAAATAAAATCTTATTCCTTAGATAATTAATAGAGCAACTATATCCACTGATCCTCCCCTTATAATTATTATTTCTTTGACTGATCTCTCTCTCTCCTTTTACTATCTTAACATTAAAACTTATACCTCTAATCAATAGTTTCTGAGCAAGATCTCTTTTCTTAATCAATTAAAGTGCCCACACCCCTTTTTCCGAATCATTAATACATATAACACAGTCTGAAAGTTTTCGCGCAGGCCTGATATCAAAGTTATTTCACTTATCTGTAGTAAACACCTCCACAGTCTATTCGATGGTTCCAGCGGCGTTCATGTCGACTCTCCCTGTTGCTCCCTGGACACCGTTGTTGCTACCAGCTCTTATATCGGCGTTGCCTCCGTTCCGTTCGCCTCTCTCGCCGTCGCCGCATCCAGGGTTGCGCTACGTGGTCAGGCTTTGCTTTGCTTTACCGCATCTGTGCCCACTACTTCGCACCTCTTCTACAAGTGGCTTACTACGAGATCGGCATCACAGGTTGAACACACCTAGGTACCCCGGCGTAATGAGCATAAGCCCGATTTGGCCGTGTACCCCTGTGTTCTGGTTCCCTGTTACAAAGGCTCCTGACCGCGTTCGCTTACCCCACGCTTGCTCAGTCCTCGTCATGCGGGATCCTCTAGGCCTACCCGGCCGCCTGCGTGGCTCGTGCCGTCGTCTCGCCCGTCTCCTTTGGGGTTGTTGGTCGTTGACAGATCTTTTTTTTTTTTTTTTTTTTTTGCTGCTCGCTGATGACTGTCCTCTTTCAGTTCTCCTTCTCTTCTGATGATTTTTCTCTACCTTTTTCCTCCTTTTCGTTCCCACTATGACCTTGATTTCTATTGTTGTCATTTCTCTTTCTAGGAACTTTCCCTCTCTTGCTCGTTGTCTCGGTAACACCACACCTTCCCTCTTTTGCTCATTGTTCAAATCTCTCCGTTCTCTAATCCCTTCACAAAAGCAGGCTCTAGGCCTACTTTTTCTAACTTGTCTCTATTACATAAATATTCTACGAGTACGTATAGAGAGAGCACAAAAATATTACTATTAATATAATACTACGACATCTTTCTTTACTTTTCTTTTTCCTTGGAAGGGGGTCACCACTGATGGGTTCTAGGACAACTGCCCCCCCGGATAACTGCCACCTAGGATAATTGCCACCTAGGACAATTGCCACCCATAATGCTCCAGACAAGAGGTCTAATTTAATTAGATTTTGAATGAAGTTTTAAACTGAAAACTTAAAATTTCAAATTACAATGCAAAATATGAAAAATAAAATTTTTTCACGTAGAGGGTAATAGAAAGAATTAGTGATGAAAATGTTGAGGTAAATATAAATAAAGAAAATATTAATAAAGAAAATAAAATCTC
>JAHWFO010037430.1:4409866-4421881 GCA_023313115.1 Rhysida immarginata
TACTATACGATCACGGGAGGAGACTTATAATTCTGACAATTACTGGTTTAGGTGTTGTTGGGTATATCTTATAATCATTTAGGCCAACACGAAACTACCGGGTTATAGATAAGTAATCAGTCGTAAAGAATTGGTAATTTTATTCTTAATTAATTATAAACGACGACCTTCCACGAAAGAACCATCATCTCGGCGACTCGTGAGAAAGGAGCCGTCACAAGACAAAATAAATTATGGTCTGCTTGACAGTTCCATTCTACATCGTTCGGCGGTGGTTTCTCTAATGTATTTGGCCTGCGCCACTCACCCAGATATAGCGTACGCTGTATTGAAAGTTGCTAAATCGATGGCTGAACCAGCTACGCTCGACTGGATTTCTGTTAAGCAAATTTTCAGATATCTTCGTGGCACCACTGGCTTTGGTTTATATTACACCTCAACTGATGGGAAGCTTTGTGCTTATTTGGATGCAGACTATGCTGGTGATTCCAACACACGAAAGTCGACAAGCGATTTTGTTTAGTTTATTGGTGGTACTACGACGTCATGGACTTCAGTTACAAAAATTGATTGTACTTTCAACTACAGAGGTGGAGTTTGTTGCAGCCTGTGAGGGTGCAAAGGAACTCGTATAGCTTAAGAGATTGCTATGTGAAATAAAAGGATACAATGATGTTTCTGTATTATATGTCGACAATGCCAGTGCAATCAAGTTGACAAAGAACCCTGAATTCCACAAGCGATCTAAACATATAGAAGTTCGTTATTATTATGTTCGGGGATTATACAAAAAGGGTGATATTGATGTTGCATTTGTGCCCTCGGAAGATCAGCTAAGTGACATGTTTACAAAACCTTTGAATTCTGTTAAATTTAAAGGTATGTGTAGTAAGATCGGACTCTGTAATCATTAATATTTTTTATGTAGTTTAGTTTAAGGGGTAGTGTTCAAGTGTTTTATTTAGTGTGTAAACTATCCTACTCAAATAAATACTTCAATACTTTGCTTTATGCTGCTATCTGGCGATTTTCTTTTTCTCTGTTTAGTTGTCTGCTTTGTTTGAGCGCTTTGTTATTATTACGATGTAGTTCACTCTGTAGAAAGGCTGCATGTACATTACTGTCATTGTTGTTAGTAAAAATATGTGTCGTATATAATTCTCGTTATGTCTTCTCTGCTGACTACAACTAACCATCACAATTATTACGTGGAGTCTGGTTCGAGTAACACATGTTTAAATGACTGTGCCAATTCAGAATTCCGCCAAACGTGAAGTGCGCTTCGTCATACCTTTTTTCCGCAAGCATGAAATAAGCGCCCAGAGGATATTCACAAAGCACTTGTTCTCATTTATGGAAACATTACAAGTCGGCAACATATAACGAAGTGGTGTCATGAATTCTCTGGAGGCAAGACCGATGTTCATGACTAACATAGGAGCAGTAGGCTGTCTGTCATTCGATGAATTTCTGCATTTTGTCTTACCCTGAGAAAAATCTTGCTGGACAACACTTCCACGAGGATGAAGAGATCAAGCACAAGGTTGAAATGTGGTTCCAGCATCAGGCGCCAGAATTTCATGGCTGTGGGATAAGAAGCTAGTACTTGGACTTAACAAGTGTTTGGACAATGGTAGCAGTGCCATTGAAAAATAACCCCTATATCACTTAAATAAGTTGTAGTGGACATTTCATTAAATAAATATTTTTTGAAAGAATAATAGCCGTTGTAACCTTACTTTCCAGATATGCTTCATAAAGGGTGTTCTTTTTTAATATGTGAATTCTTCAGATTGTGGCCAAATTAAATCTAGCACTGTAATTAAAAAAGCAAGATATACAAATTGTTCACCAAAGATTATACCAACTTTGAAAGGCTATATTTACCAAATTTTCTGAAGGATATTATCTGAAGTTTATTTTGGTTATCCACCAAATCACAAATATTTAATGTGACACCACGAAAAGCTCGAACGTTGTACAGTACAGAACATGCATTACCTTTAGTCTATAAAGTTTCATAACCAACACTTTCCACAGCATCGTAAGGGGCATTTGGAATTCCCAGCTGACTCACTGAGTCGATTTCCTCATAATGTGAGTGAACGTTTGCTGAATGCATTGGACATTCTTTTCTGACACTCGTGGCCTTCCATGATTTTTGCCATGGCACCCTTTCTTAGTGAACTGACGAAACCAATGTAGGATATTCCATCTTTTTGGAGGATTGGTTCCATATATGTCACCGAATTAATTTTATCGAATTCAAGCATTTAGCAACATCTCTTGGCAATGAAACTTAACTTCAAAATGTCCTCTTCACGATGATAATAGAGTGGCGATATAAGTTGTTTCATTGCCGAGATATAGCCTTTCAGATTTGATATTTTTTTTTGTAAATCCACTGTACTGTGCCACTGTGAAAATTAAAAACGACAGCGTGTCTTTTCTCCCTGCATTTTGCTTCATGTTATTTAGCTTGGACAGAAGCATAATAGTCCATCCACCCACTAAGAAAATTAGAAGTGACAGCATTTCTTTTATCCCTACACGTAGCTTAATGTTGTTACTTAACTTGGATGGAAGCATGGTAGAGTCCACATATATGCAACTAAGGGCGTAACTAGGGGGAGGGGATTCACCTTTTATTTCCCTAATCTGTTTAAGTTCATTTGCTTTTCCTTGTTGCTACTAAAATACTATTCTACATTTTATTCCCTCCCCCCCCACCGAACCCCTCATATAAAATCCTGGTTACACCCCTGGCAACATCTTTCTGTTAGGTGGCCTTTAAGGCTGGGACAACATAAACCTTAGGCAGGTTTCTTGTTAAAAGAAACAAACTTCTGTTAAGGAGAACAACAATGAGTTTTCACAATAGGGTCAGAAAGACATCTCATTTGCCACTTGAAAGGAAAATAATAAAATAATGTGAAAAATTTGCAAAAAATAATTTCAATATGAAAAAAAAAATTGAATTTTTGAAGGTGTTTGCTGTGACGTCACACTTACCGTATTTTCGCGAATATACCCCGCACCCCTAGGTACCCCGCAAAATTCCACGTTTATGTAAAAATATTTAGGAAACCCCGCACCCCTGTATACCCTGCGGGGTATACAGAGGTGAAAAGCTGAAAGAACTTCGAGGTTATATTACGGTTAAATCAGAAAATTAAGAAGTATAATTAATTATTTCAACCATTAAATTCAATTAAAATTCATAAAAATTGTATTGGCAGTATAAAATGTTCCAAGACATAAAAAAATGAGGAGTGGAAGAAGAGTTTATTTTGCAGGAAAAGAAAAATCAAGCAAGAAATTCAACACAAAAGTTAGCAGATAGATCCAGCAGATTGAAATAAGCAACTGATAAATGAAAGCGACAATCGAACGGTGAAGTGTACATTTGTTCGGATGGGACGAAAGCAGTGCTTTCACAAAGCTCATCCAACCAGAATAAACTCCAAATGAAATACACTGAGGTAGTCAAGAAGCCTAACCAACCCAAGCGGTCTTCCATATTATACAAAAAAGAAAATAAGATTGACGAAATTAAAAACACAAGGAGAAAGAAGATTATCACATCTTCCAGTAGTCTGGGAAAGAGACGTTGCTAATATCTTCAAAATTGACGTCAAGAACATGCCTCGGTTTACGATATTTCGTATGCCAGTTCATATTCAATGAGTTCTTCAGTATTCCATTCACAAGTTTATTGTCGTGAGTCTTCATCTTCTGTATCATAATCAAAAGAAGATCCTGTATAAACTTTCCGATGTGGGCCATGTGGATGGATTGGTTTTTCACCGTCCTTCTGTCCAGCTGAGCAATGGTCCTCAGGGTAACATTCTGGGATGACTATACTTCACTCCATATGGTTTTACAGATAGTCGCCCACGCAGGCATGCCATAGAGGAGTATGGTCCGGATAATCGATTTGTACAGAAGTAGCTTGTTGTCAATGCTGAGGGCGCTGTTGCGACCCATGAGAGCTATTATACTGTACTTAGCCCTCTTCGTTTGGTCAGAGCATAGGACATATGCTGGTTCCATGAGAGTCTTGAGTCAATGATAACTCCCAGATACTTGTAGTTGTCCACCCAGTCCAGTTTCTTATTGAACAGAACAAGAGAATCTGGGGGACGCTTGAGCTTCCTATTGAGGTACAAAGCCTTGCACTTTCTGACGTTAAGGTTCAACTTCCAGCAGTTAAACCAGTCTTCGAACTGCTTCAAGGCGCACTGCAGCCGAGTGATAACGTGAGCCGGCTGGTGTGCCCATGTCGGTTTTCAGGAAATCATGTACAAAGTAATTAAATAGCACAGGCCCGAGGACAGAACCCTGAGGAACACCGGCCTTTACAACACGGGGCGTGGAAAGATTTTCTCCAACTTTGGCTTGATAGGATCTGCCGTCAAGAAAGGATTTCACCAACAAAATCAAATCGGCAGGGAACCAGTCTCTGATCATTTTGTAGACAAGGCCCTTATGCCACACCTGGTCAAAAGCTTTACTGACATCGAGAAATACCACCCCACAGTACCTGGAGAGGTTCAGGGGGGTGCTCAGGTCTTCAACGAGTCTCCATATCTGCATCGGACAAGAGTGGGCACCACGAAAGCCAAACTGCTCTTCCCGAAAAAGGTCATTTGCTAGACAGTGGTCTTGGAATCTGACGAGAATCGTTTTCTTTAACACTTTGGACATCATGGGTAGCATGCTAATGGTTCGGTAACTCGCCGGAATCGCAGGATTTTGAAGTATTTCTTGAACGTCCCCATATCAGTGTATTCTTGTGGAAAAATTATAAGGCATGCATGGTTTCATTTGCCAGATAAAAATATATTTTAGTTATAATTAATTATCAAATTTATCGAAATTTCACGCATATCATTACATAAAACGAAGCATATCTCTGGTTATATTCATCATACGGAATTGTCGTATATGTCAAATTGAAGCTAAAAGGAATCACTTTTTACTTTAATTTACGTTATGGAATTCAAAATAAAATATGAGGGGAATAAATGCACTTTAATTTTATAAAATCATATATTAAACCTGAAAATGATGCTCTAAAATTATTAAAAAAAAATAGAGTTTAATTCCCTCATATCTATTGCATAACTCTACAAAATTAAAGGATGGAATTCCAAATCGTTCAATAAATATTAAATTATTCATGAGATCAGTTGCGCTGCTTTGATGTGTGAGCAGGAAAGCAATAATAGCTGAGGCAACATGCTGGAAGCGAAGATCACATCATGAGCAGTTAACACTTTTAATTAAATTACATCATTTCACATTTAATTTCTATACTCTAAAAGAAATTCCACTTTGAAATTTGGGTGGCCATTAGAACAAACATCAGGAAATATGCTAATATGTTTTACAGATTTTTAATATGTCGTCTTAACTTAAAATTTTCAAAATTAATGTTAAAATAATGTTAAATAAATTTTTCTTTAATTTCAATTATATCTGAAAATATATAGTTTAAAAGCCCACATTTTAAGCTTTAAAATGAGCTGTAAATGAAACCTGTATGACATACAGTTTCAGAGAAACGTGTTTATAGAACACCTTAACCAGCTAATTTCTCAAATTTGACTGCAAATATTTTTGTTAGATGAAAATTAACACAATGGGTGCTTACTTTGATGTAGGGAATGTACAGGGTGATTATAATTAAAGTTTAAGTTTCAAAACACTATAAAAAAAGAACCCCTTAGTAGAATGACGTCCAATTTGAACGGAATGTTATTGAAGAAGGGGGGAAGCTTATGGCATAAGAAAAAAAAGTAGGTCCAAATTGTAAGCATCAGAATTTCGACTACAAATGACAAATGAATCGTAAAACAAAGGCTAAGGTAATGTGTGTAGTGGCCTTACAGTATAAGAGATGGACAATAGAATTACCAACTAGTTTCGCCATTTATTCCCGGCTTTGTCAAGGTACACAACAAGAGGCTCACAGGCCTTATATACAGAAAAATGGTACAGATGGACCAATGAGCATAAAAATATGATACATAGGAAATGGCCAATAAGAGAAACGAGCGAGATAAGCATAAAATAATTAAAATATAAAACTATAGGAAATGACAAAAGTGATGCGAAAAAAAAACGTGGACCGTATAGAGAACATATCTGGTTGTAAACAGGGGAGATTGACAAACTAAATGGGCAAAATAAAATAGAAAAGGGAGTTAGCCTCTTGTTGTGTACCTTGACAAAGCCGGGAATAAATGTCGAAACTATTCTATTGTCCATCTCTTATACTGTAAGGCCACTACACACATTGTAAATAAGCACAGTATTATGATCCCTTCTGTATCCGATAAAGGCTAAGGTGTAAGTTACATGTTAAACCAACTGTACTGTTCAGTGTGCAAAGCATCCATCAAATCGGTTTTTTAAATTGCAGGAGACTGGTGCAAAACATGTTCAATATGCTGTCCAGCATTGTGTGCAACAAGTTGAAATCGAGAAACAGCATGTTTCACAACTGATCGAAGTGTCTCCGGCGTCACGTTCAGAATGAGGAAAAGCCGTGTACCCGGCGTTTTTATAACAAATGAAATGAGTCGTCCTGACAGGTATTTTCATTTACATATTCTGATGCTTACAGCACCATCCGTTGCTAAAATTTGGACCTACTTTTTTTCTTATGCCATAAGCTTTCCCCCTTCTTCAATAACATTCCGTTCAAATTGGACGTCATTCTACCAAGTGGTTCTTTTTTTATAGCGTTTTGAAACTTAAACTTTAATTATAATCACCGTGTATAAAAAAAAGTTTGAGCCTTTTATAAAAATGTGGTGTTTTTTACGTATCTCATTTCATGTAGAATGAGTCATATGAGAATTAGAAGGAAAATTTCGTTGTGACATGACAATAGGCATATATATAGAAGAACTGTAGGAGGCCATGTTCACTCACTTGACAGACATATACCTTAATTTTCGGTATATAATACGCTTATTATGCAAAATAAAAGTTAAAAATCATCACTGCGTATTACAAAAAATTGTGTATAATAATCCACAACTATTCGCGAAAAACAGCGATTGACGTATACTCTAGTGGCATTTAATGAAATTACTGTATCAAGTTATCCGCGTGAGAAAGTGCATTCAGTTGCGTGGAACTTCGTATTTTGATTGTCATATCACAATCGCACACGTTTTGTTGCGTCCCATAGTGTAATGCGAGATACAAACATGGTGCAAGCTTCCATAAATTCCCAAAAGTTGGAAGTAAACTTCGAACAACATGGATTGTGAAGCTAAACATTTTGCATGGTCGCCAAAAGCATGGTCGTATGCAGCCGTCATTTTGAGAATGCTTGTTATTTTTTGTTGATTTTGGAAGTTGTTAATGCCTTCGCGATTGATATAAAGCAAAGTGGCTATGCACTGCTTGCATTTACCGCTCAGTACAGCTTTACACGTACACGTTATGTTAAAATTGCTCTCGTTTGAAACGTTACCTTGTGTGGCATATCACGTAGAGCGCTAGTTTTCAAACAAAATGCAGTGATGTGTAGTTGCAAGTTCGATTCTGAAGTATAGCCACAACGAGTGTTGGGCAAGATAAAATAAAAACAATATCTAGATTAAGATAAAGATGAGAATTAAATATTTATCTAGATAAGATAATAGATAATATAATTTAATATAATCTAGATAGAGATAAAAGATAAAAACAAATTATTTAACAAATTAAGATAAAATTTAGCCTGTATTTAGCCAACTTTTCAAACCATCGATATATCGTGAAAAATATCGGAGTTTTTGCGATAACAGGCTGTTTGCGCCACGCTCTATTTCGATGTGTTAGCTGCTCATTACATTTATATCGTGGAAATCTAATGTTAATGTCGCACACGAAAAAAGGTTGTTCCACAGAGAGGCTACTCTGTACGTTTACGCTTAGGACTGTGGGTAAAGGAAAAGGCATTGTCTTGCTTTCGAGTTTTGATCTACTCCACCAAAGAACTCAGAAATCACAATGTTGGTTTCGTGCCTGGTGAAACGAAATCTTTTCTTTGTTCCCGCTCATGGTTAAATTATTTATTATACATATATAATTTCTTAATTTGTTTTACACTTCGAGAAGTGACTTGGAACTGGAGGAGTGAGTTTCGAAGCAGCGAAAACACAATGGCTGCTGATGGGAGCAGCAGGGGAGCAGAAGACTAGTGATGTCACTAACAGGTTAACTCTGATTGGCTCCGTTATTTCTGTATCAATCGTAAATTTGATAAATTACACCTCTCGTTAAACGTCTATCGATATCGGACAGCCAAACGTAGCAGAGAACAGCATAGCGCAAACAGCCTATTATCAGCTGTCCAAGTTATATGATAGCGAAATGCGATATTTTAGAAAATATCACCCATCGCTACTGGGTACCTTCAAGAGGTATTTTCTGAGATACAGTCGATTCCGCTTGTAAGAGCCCAGTCGGGGAAATTGAAAAAAGGCTCTTATAAGCGGAATCGCAGAAGACAAGACAGTTATTTTGGGGAAAAGGAAAAGTGGCTCTTATAAGCACTTATCTCTTTTATGCGGAAATCAAAGAATTTCTCAACTGGTCACATGATTACTTGTAAAATTCAGTGACTATGTGTAAAAAGAAAGAGCCACGAGCCCATGACAAGTCACGCATGCTGGAGCTGGATGCCTGTTTCATCTATTTAAGGTCAACCAGATCCTTAGAATTTTAGAAAAGTTTTTTCAGTAAATTTTTTAAAACCCTTATAAAATTTATAGAAATTTTTGAAATAGATAAGATAAACTATGACATACTTGAAAGTTTATCTAGATAAGATAAAAGATAAAAACTTTTCATCTAAGATAATTATCTAGATAAATTTATCTAGATAGGTCCCAACACTGGCCACAACAAATGATGTGCTAGGCCTTCAGAACGTTTTCCCTCTCCTTATATGCATCTCTTGGCAATATCCACATACGAAAAAATTGACGAAAGACTTATAGTATAACTATTTCTCTCCATCGTATATAATTTCTTCAACGCGATCAGGTGGCTCAGTGGTTGCATGATCGCCTCTGATGCCCGAGGACGCGGGTTCGACCCCGGCCGAGGACGACGAAGATTTTTTCAGGGGGAAAATCCTGAGATCACGCACTTCCTTTGGAAGGGAAGTAAAGCCGTTGGTCCCATGTAGTCGTTTGCCGGCTGCACGTTAAAAAACCCTTGCGAGGCAAAATTTGCGGCCCCTATAACGTCGTCCTGAAATGACCATGGCAGTTGAAAAGGACGTTAATACCAAACAAATCAAACCAAACCAATCTGTGTGATCGGGTCACAAATTACCTTTCTCCGTTCGCGATCTTGAATTTCACGTGGCGACATCTATAGGGGCTGTTTTTCGTGAATTGTTGTGACAATTTTTGTGCTGTGGCTGGGGGAGGGGGGCAAAGTTAGCATTCTTCTTTCCAAATCGTCCAGGAATGTTTCATCAAGAAAGCTAATGCAATTCAGCACATTAAACAGTCAGCTTGAAATATTTTACATTCTTTCGTAACAGCAGACAAAATATGTTTTTTCTTCATTTATTTTGCATCACTACTAGTTTAGTTGGTTTCAAGTGTGAAATCTTCATCAAAACAGCAAAAACCTTCAGCAGGAAAGCTGTGCTTCATTGTGTTCTGGGACGCTTGTGGCATAATCTTCATAGAATTCTTGGGAAATGACAAACAATTACATGTGTGTATTATGCATCTTTTTGGGTCATTTAAAGACCGAAATAAAGAAAATAAACGACGCTTGGTTAAAAAGCAGATTTTTTTTTCACCATGACAATGCACCAATATATGAGGGCTGTTCACTAAAGAATGATCATAATTTTTTCAAGAACACGCTTTCATTCATCCTCATTTTTGTGATGGTCCTTCTCAATCTAGTCCCCTTTTGGAAGGAATGCACTTATCGCAGTGATTCTCCCACTTTTCAAAGACATGCTGGAAACCACTTTTGGATAGATCCTTGAGAATCGCCTCTGCAGCCTTGACCGCTACATCTGATGATGGAAAATGCCTCCTACAAAGGCGTTTCTTCACAGAGGGGAAAAGGAAGAAGTTGCACAGGGCTAAATCTGGGTTATAGAGGAGTAAGGAGTAAGGGACAAACTTAACATTAATATTTGTTTGATATTCAGCAACAGTATATTCGATGTGTGACTGTGCATTATCATGCTGAAGCATCCAGATTTGTTTACAGAAATGTGACGTTTTTCTCTTGATATGGCCTTACAGAATTTTCAGGGCATCTCAGGATGATCCTCTCTCACAATTACAGTGGCAGTGTTAATGTTTTCTTTTGTTAGAGCACTAACTGGAGAGCCGGGTTTATCTTTCTTTGACATTGATTGCCTTCCCTCTTTTAACATTTAACCGTTTGCGATTTGTGCTGTAGGGAAGAACAGATTCCCCATAAGCCTCTTGTAACATTGCATAAGCCTCTGCTGAAGATTTGTGGAGACTGAAGCAGAATTTCAGAACAGCAACTCCATTTTTGGTGTAGGCAAAACTGAACATGTCTGGAGTTGCATGCCTCCTACAGGCAGAAATCTAATACCACGACCTTTTAACATGTTCAATGTGTACATTACGCATTAAGCTATCAGTTTACTGCACAGTGCCATTTTTGTCGCAAGGAAGTTATGTTTGTAAAAATATGATCATTTTTATTGAACTGCCCTCATACCTCTGCAATTGTGACCACAAAATTATTTGATATACACAACAAAGTCCTTTACGTGCTCCCTGCTCTCAAGATTTGGCTCCCACACACTACTGTCAGTTTCCAAATGTTGAACATAAATGGCTGGCAGGAAGGAGATTTCAACGATGGGACAATTGTCAAAAAGACTACAGACACTCCTTGACTTATGGTTCGAGTTACTGTACTATTTTTCAGAGATATGATACGTTGTGAGACGGAAAAAAAAAGAAATCTGAAAATAGAATGTTAAAACACGAGAAATTTGTGAGCAGCATAACAGCAACCACACCTCGCAGCGATCATATTGCGGTTTACGCTTTTAGTGTACATCTTGTGAAGTATTTTGTGCATTAATACCTTTTACATTACTGAAATTACAGCTTCAAAATGCCCATCAGTATATTCATCTAACTACATACCTCTATTTGTAGCATGCTTTTATGTTTTATTCATTATTTTTGAATTCTGATGGGTTTATCAGTACATAACCCCATCGTAAATCAGGGGGAGGGTGTATTTTGAAAACAACTATTGGACAAATCATACTACTGTATATGAGATGGAATCAAAAAATCCAGTATTGTTGTTGGACTAAGTAAGTGTATAAACCTTAAAGGAGACTATAGAATGTTCAAAACTAAAAGATGTTTTCCCAGAGAATTTATTTTCTTCATTCTAACATGGACTTACAGAACAACCCTCGTAGCTATGTCAATTTTAAAATGATCTTGAGAGAAGTGTATTTTAAACTACAATATTTTATTAACTTATTTTCACATATACTTTTAAACTTTCATAAGTATTTTTTAATATCTTCATATATGTTATCTTCACTTTAGAATTTACTTGCTTTTTTTTTTTTCTTTTTTTAAATCAGTTCAAATATAACGACAGTGTCTGGCAATACAGATGATTCCTGGTCAACAAACACTGTTAATGACAGCATGAAGGCCAGCAGCCAGTCATCATTTCCTGGATGCAAAGAATGGTTTGCTGGTCGAGGGAGTGTTCAAGGGCTTATTTCTGCATTTGAGTCAAATGAATCATTAGTGAGTTGAATTTCTAATTAAATTAAGTATGGTGGTTTCGAGAAATTTTCTCTATACTTTCATGAAGTCCATGCTAAAAATTGTGGACAATAAGAGGTTTATTCTTTGTAGCATCTAATAATAAAAGATTTAATTTGTCTAGAAATCTTATGTGGATAATGCAGATGATTAAGTTAAGAATAAAATAAAACTCTTTTTCCACAACGAAACA